>OX457087.1:30261316-30550912 GCA_949752835.1 Empis stercorea | reverse complement strand
TAGCATTACCTGACAAATCACCTATAAATACAAGGCAACGAGCACACACAACTAATTGACAAAGCATTTTGTCAAAATACCCAGAAGAGCGAAATCCAGGTAAACGAAACAACAATAAAGAAATCACCACCTAAACAACATAAATCATTGACAGCGCCACCACAGTGGACACCTTATAAATAATTAATACAACACAGTTTTTTTATACTTATTATTATGGATTTAAGAAATGATTTTTATATTACATTATTTAGTAACGATTCAATTAATTTTTTCCCTGATAATACACTATCATCTTTGAAAATTGAATACCAATACATAGATTTAACAAAAGGTAACTGGAAAGTGGGTTTGTCAGAAATATTTATTAATGATTACCTACAAACTGATGAGTACGTAAAAGAAAAATGTGTTACAATTCAATTAGGTGTCTATGAAGTATTAGTAGGCAGGAACAAAGAAAAAGTTAAGAAACGTATCGGCTATACTTTTTATCCCGAGAAAAAATCATTATTTACATATGACGACTGGAAAATAAATTTACTGCCTACACTTATCAATAATTTAACACCTTCTGAAGGATTTACTCGCGATCTGTTGCTAAGAGAATTTGAAACAGAGGTTATGACTATCTTATTAAGTGACGATATCTATAAAAAGGCTGTTTATAAACCTGTTTCACCCTCAGACCAATTAAAACTTGTACGACTGTCAAAAACTTTTGATACAGAAAGTTATTTTTTAAAGCAAAATCATAGCTACACTATCCTGGAATTGATGAAAGAACTATTTCAACAAAAAAAGGATATCAGTAATTACAAATTAGTAATTATCGACTATTTTAAACGAGCAATGGAAAAATATAATGATGAGAAAAGTGGCATGATAATGGTGTATAGTGATATTATTCAACCAGAAATATTTGGTAATAACAAAATAAGGGCATTGCGCGCAATAAATATTAATAATTGTAGAAAGTTAAATAATACAGAATTTAAAAATATACAATATGTCCCTGTAGAAAAAAACATGTTTGAGACTATAGCTATAAAGATTTATGATCAGTATGGTAAAGATATAAATTTTGTACCTAATTATTACCCCACAAAAATTGTATTACATTTTAAAAATTTTTAATAATAATAAAAACTATATAAATAAAAGAATACTATAAGTCGTTGTTATTTTTTTCAAACATGCAGCGTGAATACATTGAATATTACGCATCGCAAGCTGGTGGTAATATAAATGAAATAGGACCACTATTACAAACACAACAGACAATCCAAAGAGGGCGTGGTCTTGGGAATTTATTCGCAAGTTTATTCCGTTATCTCAAACCATCATTAGTTTCAGGTTTTGATTTTCTTAAAGAAGAAGCTTTGCGAACAGGTGGTAATATTTTATCTGATATAGTATCAGGAGCCAATCCAAAAGAAGCATTTCAAAATCAAGCTAAAGCAGGTATACAAAATTTAAGAACCACAGCAATAAATAAATTACATTCAATGTACGGTAGTGGTAAAAAAAAAGAAGTTATAAACGCATACAAAAACGTAAAAGTATAAAAAGGCGTGTAAAACGAAAATCGTATTTAATTGGTAAAAGGCGAAGAACAAAGAAAAGAAATAAAATTAAAAAATCGAGAATATTAGATATTTTTAAATAAAAATGGCTGTCATTGAATGTATGAAGTCTGAATTGGATCTTTTCGCATCACCACCTATACAAACAGGTATATTGCATAAAGAGGAAGTAGCATATAATCCATTAGCATCATTAGATGCCTCTCCTTCTACAATAGAACTTGTTTCACTTGGACATGGTGATACATATAGAGATCTTTCATCTACATACATAAAATTTAAAGTCCAAATATTAAAAAAAGATGGTAGCCAATGGAGTTCTAACGATAAAATAGGAGCAGGTACTGATATAAAACCAGCACCTCAACCAAGCGTAATAAATAATTTAATGCACTCAATGATTAAACAAGTAAATGTTACACTTAATGGTAAAAATATAACTACTTCTGATTCTTTCTACAATTATAAAAGTTATTTATTGTCTTTATTAAACTACGGTAAAGATGCCAGTGAAACTCATTTAGAAAGTGCAGGATGGGTCTTAGACAAACCAAATATACATGATTTTAATAACACGGGCTCCAGAAATAGGCAAAAAATGTATAATAATTCTGCAATGGTAGAATTAATGGGAAAATTACATGTTGATTTTTTTAATACACCGACTCTGCTTTTAAATAATGTTGATGTGAGAATTTCATTAACTTTAGAAAAACAAGATTTTTTCTTATTTTTTAACGATACCGATGAAAGTCATTTGAAAATTCATGAAGCAACACTATATATGAAACATGTCACAGTTAACCCAAATATTTTATTAGCACATAATACTATTCTTGGAAAAACGAATGCAAAATATCATTATAAAAGAGGAGAAGTAAAAACATTTACTGTAGCAGCAAATGCTTCTAATATATCACTCGATAATGTATTTATTGGTCAATTACCAAATATAATATTATTTTGTATGGTAAATAACGAAAATTTCAATGGAAAGAGATCAAAAAATCCATTTCATTTTGAGCATCAGAATTTATATCAGTTTCAATTATACGTAAATGGCGTGCCGGTACCCAATTCACCAATTGAAACAAACTTTTCCGACAGTGGTTGTAATACAAGAGCGTATTTAAGTTTATTCAGGGGTACAGGAATACATCATTACGATAAAGGGCATCAAATTACAAAAGAGCTTTTTGGAAAAGGGTTTACAATTTTAGCTTTTGATTTATCTGCCGACGGGACCGGAAACGAGCAATGTCAAAGTCTCTTAAATCAAGGTACCATCAGAATTGAAGCAAAATTGAAATCTCCCCTGACATCAACATTAACATGTATTGTATACGGAGAGTTTGATGCATCTTTAGAAATCGATAAAAATCGTAATGTCTACGCAAATTTATAAATAGCTGACAAGCCTAGTTTTATTTTTATTACACTCCTGTACGTACAAGAAGTGACATTATAAAATGTTAAATATTAATACTCAACCGTCATATGCTTTGGTAGATATATCTTTTACCTGCGATAAAGTTCTTAATTTTGCACGTAAAATAAGCATCGCAGGAATTGAAGAATCAAATAAAACAGTACAATATGATTATAAATATTTATATCCGACAACAAAAACAACAGCAGAAAAACAAAATTGCGCAACAAACGGAACTTTATACAACGACAACATAACTCAAATTTTAAATAAAAAATTAAATAAGTTTGCCATAATATTAGTAAATGGTAAAGACAAAAAAGATTTTTTGGTCCAATATATAAAATGTAAATCAATAATTTATGATATTTCCACACTAATTGAACAGCATGAATACACAGCAGATCACAAAAATTCTTCAGAAGAATAAATACACACAAAAATGTTTTAATGGCGTTTATGCTTTCAACCGTATACCTAAACACATAAGAAAAAAACCATTTTGTATTGTTGTTAATTCTGATCCTGATAACAAACCTGGATTACATTGGTTCGTATTAAACTTTCCGAAAAAATGGTGTGCTGAATATTTCGATTCGTATGGAAATCAAACAATAACAAAAAATATTATAAACAAAATTAATAAATATTCAAAGCAGACATGTTTTATACGTAATAAAAAACGTCTACAAGCCGATTATTCAAATGTGTGTGGGTATTATTGCTGTGTATTTTTATACTTTCGATGCAAAGGAATTTCGATGCAGAATTTTTTAAACATATTTAACTCTAAAGATTTCAATCAAAATGATAAATTAATTTTAAATTTATATCATAATATTTTTAAAAAATAAATGTTTTTATTAACAAGTTAAAATTGAAAAATAAAAAATGAAATAAAAACGCAAAATAATGTTTTATTTATTTATTCATTTATTATACATTCATTACATAGCAAAGGTATTTCTACAAATAGTTTTGAAAAATTAAATGAGGTATTAAATTTGGGTAAAAATAAATGCTCACTGTTTAATTTTTTAACATTATAAATTGTACATTTTCTAAAATATTCATGGATATAATCTTTAACATATATAAGATTTGTGTAGTTAAAATATGCATGACTCGATACAAAATCTCTTATTTCGTTTACTTTTTTCCATTCTTCAGCGTTGAGTAAAAATGTTAAATTATCAATCTCGTTATCATTGCATATATTTTGAACAAAAAGTATCCAGAGACTGTAGCTAAATTTCATTGATGTTTGACCAATTTTCGAAATAATCACTATAGGATTTAATGTATATGGATGAAAGCCAGATGATATTTTTGCTGTATTTTCCTCATTTAAAAAATAATGATATGCCAGTAACATATTACTATCTTTTATATTATGTGCTTCCATTTTAACAATAAAAATATAACTAACGAGAGTGTGAGAATATTACAATTACATAATTTTTAAAAATCAATTTTGTTGTATTTTAACAAACACATGTAAATTTTAAAACAATTTTTTATAGCACACCTATTTCTTGTACTTTGATTGCACATTGAGTGTACTCCGCAATATGTGTCATAATCTTGTAGCTCTTCTAATTTTGGTATATCAGAGCTTATATCAATAATATTAATTGTTTCCGGTATATATTTGGAGAGAAAATCCTTCTTTTGTTTGCCTTTTACGTATATAATGTATGATTCAAGATTTTTTAAAACATAAGGAAGAAAATTGTACTCAATAACTCCGCTTTCCCATTCCAGGCCGTTAATATATTTTCTGTTATAATCATTTTGATGTATATTGCTGACACTTAACTCCTGTTGGGGATACGGCGGTTTAAACAAATAGTGTTCTGGTAATAAAGACCCCTGCTTTACCAAAGCCAATTCCTTTATAAAATATTGTTTCCCGTTTCCAATGACAAATTGAAAATCAACGAAAATAATTTTTTTCTGCATTACAACCGTTTACTTTGAAAAAAGTTATATAACTGATGTTATTTTAGTTTTTAATTAGTTACAAGGTGTCAATATGAGCAAAAAGTCAATTGTAGATGAGTTACATAAACCATCAAGAAAGAATTTCAAGAGACGAAATGTTAAACAAAAAGGAATTAACGATACATGGCAAATTGATTTAGTAGAAATGCTACCTTTTATTAAATTCAACAAAGGTTATAAATATCTATTAACCGTTATTGATATTTTCTCAAAATTTGCCTACACTGAACCAATTAAAACAAAAAGCGGTACAGATGTAACAAACGCCATGAATAATATTTTTACTAAAAGTAAAAAGATACCCAAAAATATTTATTCCGATCAAGGAAAAGAATTTTTTAATAGTAATTTTCAAAATTTAATGAAAAAACATAATATAAATCATTACCACACGTACACAAAATTAAAAGCTTCTATTTGTGAACGTTTTAATAGAACATTAAAAAATAATATGTGGAAACAATTTAGTTTACAGGGTAATTATAATTGGATTTCAATTTTAGATTAAATATACATATAAATATAATCATACCCTACACCGTACAATAAAAATGAAACCATATCAAGTAACTAAAAAAAATGAAAATCATATATTGACCACAATATACAATAAACCTAAAATTTACAGAAAAGCAAAATTAAAAGTCAATGACTTTGTACGCATCAGTAAATCTAAAGGAATTTTTCAAAAAGGTTATGAACCAAATTGGTCCACTGAAATATTCAAAATATCAAAAGTAAATACTACTGACCCAGTGACATATTTTTTAATTGATTATAAAGACCAGCCGATAATGGGGGGTTTTTATGAATTTGATTTGCAAAAAACGAAACATTCAGACAAATATCTCGTTGAAAAAATAATTAGGCAAAAAGGAAAACAAGTTTTGGTTAAATGGCTTGGGTTTGATACCGCACACAATTCTTGGATTGATAAAAATGATATTTTAAAATAAATTATTGTTTGTTAATTAAGGTGATATTAGAAATTTTTAGGCAAAAAGGAAATCAAGTTTTGGTTAAATGGCTTGGGATTGATATTGCACACAATTTGTGCATTATTTTGATATTTTATTGATATTTTAAAATATGATATTTTAAAATAAATATTTGTTTAATAATAAGATGTCAATTTTTATGAGTATGAATTCTTAATTCTTAATTAATAAGATAATTAGTAAAAGCATTAGCAAAAAAGGATTTGGTATAAAAATCGAGGATTTTAGATTTTAAAAATTAGTTTCAACTTGAAGTTAACAAAGGCATATTATTAAAGTAATTTAAAATATATTAAAAATGAACCAACAACAACAGCAAGATCAGCAACAACAACAACAACTACTACAAGAAATTCTACTACAACAACAACAAGATCAGCAGCAGCAACAGGATGAGAGTTTTTATGAGGAGTTCCAAGAATGGGATCTCGGTATGTTGCAGGACAATATAATATATCGTAGAATGCTGGTGGAGAACATAGACAGCGTTATAGAAGAAATAAATGTTCTTGATATAAGAATAGATGTAGCCACAAGATACATAAGAGCTATAATTAACAGCATAAGGAACCAGGTATCATTTTCGATGAATTACAGCGTGAATTCTGCCAAATTAATGAATGGAGAGAACAGCTGCATTATCTATATGCAGCACTAGATAACTACAGAGCAGAACTGCAACGGATTTTATAAATAATAACAATTTTTTTTTTTACAATATATATTTTTATTTTATTAAGATTCTTATATTTTAAAAAATTATAAAATATAATAAATAATTAAAAACTTTAAATATTAATTTTTATTATTATTATTTATTCATTAATCTTTTAACATTTTATAGCCATAAGGTACTGAATTATAATCCTCTAAAAATTTTCGTTTTTTAGAAAGAGGTTGGTATTTCTTAATTTCAGGAACAACAATTACATTGTGCTCTTTAGTTCTCCGGAACATCTTTGAAAGAATTTTAACTGGTTCTTGGTTTTCTTCATTTATTATCATATTTTTAATAGTATCGAAATTTTTTAATTGTATATTTCTGTGATTTAAGCAAAAACCTTTAACTTTACAGCTTGTTTTATTATTATTTTCAGTGGTTGAAAAAACTTTAAAAGCATAATTTTTCGGTCCACCGCTTACAAATTCAGTTATATAGCTACCTGCACCGTAATCACCTTCTAACTCATCAGTCATATCGCCAACAAAGTTTCCTGTAGGTGGTTCGTATAAATTTGGTCTGCTGATATATATTACTGAATCTGTATCATAGTAAATCACACGATCATCAAGTTTTTCCAAATAGCTGTACAATTTAAGCCGGGCTTGGGCTGTTGTATACGCAGCTACACAAACATTTGCAGTTAACAAAGACGGACACTCCTCATCTATTGACTTTGAGTTGACTATTAAAGTTTCCTCGTTTATTGGCAATATGTTGTTTATTAAAGTTATTGGATTTGTTAACATTTCATATAATTCCTCTGCTTGATTTACAATTGTTGTTTTTGGCATATTTTCACGTTGTCCAAATTTTACCCAAAAAGAATTTAATATTAATTTAGCTAAAGATCTTTTCCCTGCATTTTTCACAATTTCACTAAATTTCAGCTGAATTCCTTCACTATTTAAAAATTCCTCAATGTATTTGTCTTTTTCAGCTTGAGTAGAACAATTAGAGGGAAAGCCTGAAGCTTCCTGTTTTAATTTAATAAACTTGTTCATCATGTCTGCAAAAAGACCGCCATTGTTTTTATTGTATTGTTCAACTTTATACTCCCATATTTCATAAATTTCTAATATTTTATATTTTTTTTCCGACTGCCTTATTAACTTCATCAATAATCCAAGTACCAGTTAATGCCTTTTGGTTGTCATCGTGTTCACACTCTTCATAACAAAATTGATCTGAACAAGTTTTACACAAAGTAAAAATTAACTTATTGTTTTTTTTTATAGGTAGAATAGGATGATATAAATTATAAGGTGGTAAAATTTTACATTTTATTATTCCTTCAGTTTGCGGTAGAATAATATTTTTGCATATATTATTTCCAGCATAAAGTTTCGGATGGCCTATTGGAAATTTACCATATTTGCAAACCCACGGATATAAAGAGCAAATATCAATGTACATATTTAATTTTTTCGTTTTCTTTGAATTTATAATATGTTCTTGTGTTACCCGTCCTTCCACCATAAAATGCATCTCTAGGGTTTAATGGTAAATAATTTAATATTGAATGAAACTTTAAATTTTTCATGTTTTCATCTACTTCTAGTTTTTTCCGAAATTCACATTCCCACATTTCAAAAAGTTCATAACCAGTAGTTTTTAAATGTAGAGATTTGGAAATAGTTGATTCATACCGAGTATTCAGTGTTTCTTTTGAATGTGTGTGTAAATGATTATCACGGTTGTGTTTGAAACAGACAGGATGACCATGATAATAGCAACCGTAAAACTCGAAAATTTGATTTGTTTCTTCACAAAATCCGTCAACTTTTATACCCTGTATAATAATTTCTTTTCCATTTATAGCATGTCGTATGTTTATATTTTTCTCTTTTTCTTCATGCAATAACCATTGAATTGCTATTTTGGATTGACCATTACCTTCATGGTAATTATTTTTTGGTATAATGCTTATTGTATTTGATTTCAAAAAATTGCGTCTAAAAATCAAATTACAAGTTGATGCAACCGTACATGCTTCGGTAAACGGACATACATTGCATTAATTTAACGATAATTGACGAAATTTAATGGACGCCTCAGTTAAAATTAGTACATCGTTTTGACAGTATGAAACTAATTCATTCTGCATATTAAAAGTTTTATTTTTATTTTCATCGTACCATTTTAAAAATTCCTTTCTTTCCTCACTTTTCATTGAATCGGGATCATAAAAATTCATTTCAGGCAATAATCATATATACTCGGAATTTTCTAAGGTGTTAAACAGGTGAGGAAAATAACCTTTCTTAGATGATGTTTCTAAATCAAATGCTTTTGGTAATTTAGCCAACGCCATTGGAAAATAGTTTAAAGAATCAATAAATTTTATATTCTTTAAGCACATCATTACTATTTTTGTTCCTTGCATTATTAATTCCGGTTTTAAATCAGTTAACAATAATATGTGGTTTAAAATAAACTGGTGATCAAAAGATTTACCATTGTGTGCTATGACAGTTACTTTTTTAAATTTTTTGGAAATTGATAACAAATCATTTACAAATTTACTAATTACATTTTCCTTGTAAATAGTTTCTCTAAAACCACATTTCTGACAAAAGTATAATTTTTCTAAATTAATACAAATATCACATCGTTTAGCAGCAACACACAAAATAGGTTCATGAAGTTTAATATCACCTATAGCATTTTTATCAACATACTTTTCCTGACGAGTTTCTAAATCATAAAATATAAATAATATATCTTTTAGTAATGGTGAGCGTGTGTCTCTCTTAATAAAACATTTATGTTCTTTGGAAACGTTTAATTGGCATACTTTACAAAAATATTCACCACAAATGTGTTTTTTTTCTTTTTTAAATACTTTTAGGCATAATAAACAACGATTTATCGTATTGCAAGTACTTCTATTATTTAAATCCAATAACAAGTGATTATTGTAACATATCTGGTTTTTGAAATATCGGTTACATAACTTACATATAACTTTCGAAATGTCTTCTTGACAATATGGTGATTTTTGGCAACTTAGACAGCTTTTAATGCAACAGTGACTATTTTTTGTATTAAAAGGTGTGTTACATTGATTACAAAAATAGCCACAACAAAAAGCTGCCGTACGTGAAGTTATAACGTTAAAATGATTGTCGTGGTATAGTAAATTCAGTCTTTTTCCATCTTCATGTCCTTGGAAAATAATATCACGGCCTTTAGTTCCATATTTAAAGACAGTTATTTTGTAGTCTTTTAAATATGCTTGGAATTTACGTAATTCTTCTACACCTGTACCTTCTGGCGAAATATTTATTTGTGATTTGTTTAACAAATCTAGTGTTTTAATTGTTTGTAATTTATTTATATCCTTTTTAATTTTATTTTTATCTTTATCGTTATCAGCTACAGAAATAGCAACGACTAAAGCTCTTGGAAGGCACATATAATCAGCATTATTTATTGTTATAATACCTTTACGTTTAACATTCCTCTTTAAACACATAACATTCCTCTTTAAAAGTAAAATAATTATTTGCTCTTTTCACTTGACCTTGGGGCATACGAACATATGTGACAGTTAAGCAAAACTTATCTGTACTTAAACCTTCAGATTTGCTTTGGAAAACTCTCGTTATAAGGTCCCAAAGATCTTCGGTCGAAACTAAATTAGCTGCTCTAAAGCTCATATATCCCGGCCCCCACTCCCCGAAACTCTCACCACAAAAACTTATACCTATTTGATCAGTAGGCAAGACATCTCTTGTCGAAGATTGTACTATTTCCTCAATAGCTGCTTTAATCCAATTTATTGGATCCTCATCTAAAGGTATTTGATTAATTTTAAATTCGATACGTCTAGCACGCACATTAAACCGTTTTACAAAAACTTCCGATTCACTTTTAATAGATACTCGCGACATTTTTAAAACAATTGAAAGTAACCAAAGGTTATGATAAACTGAGGCTTAAAACTGTGGTGTTTATTTAATATAGGATTTTAATTATTAAAAGTAACAAAACTCTTAGTTATTATTAAAAATTACATTTACGTAAATAATAATTAATGGTTTTTCATACAAGTTTATCGATGCGTTTCTTAATATATTAGTTTTTATTATTATTATTAAAAATCTTTAATAATTTTAAAAATTCTCACAAGATATATATATATATATATATATATATATGTATATAAATATTACTTATATACGGTAATAATTAATTTTTTCATACAAATTTATCAATGCGTTTCAATTTCTTAATATATTGGTTTTTATTATTATTATTATTATTAAAAATCTTTAATAATTTTAAAAATTCTCACAAGAAAAAAATACATTTACGTAATAATCATATTGTATCTTTTAATTTTTGTCAAAAGTAATATCGATTAAAATTAGAGCGGAAATATTAATTGCATTTTGCTTTTAATAAAACATTTAAATACAGACTTTTTAATAACAGATGGTATCTTTAAATTTCTGCCTTAAAGTAATTCCGATTAAAATCCGACCGAAAATATTAATTGCATTTTGCTTTTCATAAAAACATTAAAATATAGCCTTTTTAATTCAAGCTCATGGTGGTCCAATTATAAACTAATGAACCATAAAATTCAATGTTGATTTTAACGAATCTGAACCAGAAATAGTTAATGAAATAATGAATATAATTAATTTTAAACAATAACCATATTGTATCTTTTAATTTTTGTCAAAAGTAATACCGATTAAAATTTGACCGGAAATATTAATTGCATTTTGCTTTTAATAAAACATTAAAATGCAGACTTTTTAATAACAGATGGTATCTTTAAATTTTTGCCTTAAAGTAATCCCGATTAAAATCTGACCGGAAATATTAATTGCATTTTGCTTTTCATAAAAACATTAAAATGCAGACTTTTTAATTCAAGCTCATAGTGGTCCAATTATTAACTAATGAACCATAAAATTCAATGTAGATTTTAACTAATCAGGACCAGAAATAATTAATGAAAGGCTTACAATAAAATATAATGAAATAATGAATATAATTAATTTTAAACAACTATTTAGGTACAATATTTTAAAAAATAATGTACCTAAAAGTATTTTCGTCTGTATATTTTTCGTATATATAGTGCGTTTTTTGATAGCAGAGTATATCAGTTAAATTTAAACCTCAAGAAGTAAAATGGTAAGAAGATATTTACAAACTTTATATCTATTATTATTATTATTATGAAAATTCAACTTTCTAGGCATTTTTGCAAAAATTTGAAACAGCTGTAAGCGGATCCTCTCAGGACTATACCAAGCTGGACGAATTGATAATCGGAAAAGCATACAAGGTGCTGAACTTTGAATTTTTTAATACGGTTTATGGACAGCAAGTAACAGCCATCCTAGAGGATTTAACTTCAGGTGAAACATTATGGGTATTTCTTTCCAAAAGAATTTCTTTGGCTGTTACCGCTGAAGAAGAATTGCAAGAGCTAAAAAACGAAAACTACTTTTTAATTTTTAAAGGACGTGATATAAATCGCAAAAATATGGCTATACTTGATTTTGTAAAAGACCTAAATACTCAAAAATTATTTTAAAATTTTAAAATATATATTTATTTTATTAGATAATAATAAATTAAAATTACATAATAAAGTGATTATTATTTTATTACTTCAATTTTACATGTTTTTATTTCTGAAAATTATAAGAAAATTATAAATTTATATTTATGTCAAGTTTTATCAAAAAAATTCTTATATATGTATAACATTTAAACAACGACATAACATGTGATGCTAATATTACAGTAAATAAATATTCATATACACACTCAAATACCACACATAATTTTTAAAAAGACAACACCCTGAAAATATACCCTTCTGGTTACTTCCAGATTCTTCTTAAATTTTTTAAAAAAAATTTACGTTTATCTGAAAATAGTAAAGCTTTGAATGCAATATAGTTGTGTAGCCTAAGCGGTAAAGTCGATTAATTTGAAAAATTAGCCTTTATCTGAAAAACTTACCGATGATTGTTTGGTCTTGAGCGTGATTCGAACAAACAATCATCGGCAAGTTTTTCAGATAAGGATTAATTTTTTAAGTTAATAACGACTTTACCGCTTAGGCTACACAAGTATATACATCAATCCTTTCTAATTAATATTCAAATACTTTTTGTTTATGCAGATCTAAGCAGAATGACGTATATGCAATAGTTCAGCATAGTAAACAACCATACAGTATATTATTCTTATATTTGAGATATAACAACAATATATTAAAAAGTTTTCCAAAGTTTTGCGTATAGTTGTGTAGCCTAATCGGTAAGATGGTGAGAATTAGACGACGAACGACAGTGGTTCGAATCTCAAAATGCTTTTTAAAATATTTTTTGTTTTTTTTTTTGTATTTTTTAATTCAGAACATGTGATAATTTCATGTATGGAAATCACTATCTGTAAAATCGGCGAAAATTAGTTAAATTCCTCCATACATGAAATTATCACATATTCTGAATTAAAAATACAAAAATAAAAATACACAACAAAAAAATCTGAATTAAAAAATACACAAGCCTAATTGGTAAGGTGGTGAGAATTTGACGACGAACGACAGTAGTTCGAATCTCGAAATGCTTTTTAGAATTTTTATGTTTCTTTTTTTTTTTTGTATTTTTTAATTCAGAACATGTGATAATTTCATGTATGGTAATCATTATCTGTAAAATCGGCGAAAATTATGTAAATTCTTCCATACATGAAAATATCACATGTTCTGAATTAAAAAATACAAAACAAAACAAATGCACAACAAAATGTTCTGAATTAAAAATACACAACAAAAAATCCATCGTTGAATCATCTGAAAAATTTGTCTTAATCTGAAAATGGGTAAAGGGATGAAAGGTAGGTAAATTATAAAAACAACTTATTTTTGAATTTTATTTTAAGTGAAATATTTTTATTTATATACATTATTATTATTGATATTATAATAGTATTGTATTTAACAATTGGGATAACAAAAATTATATAAATTTGTCCAAAAGTTATTATATTTCACAAATGTTATTTAAAATAACTCTCAATAAAAAAATTATAACATAATTAATAGCTATTACAATAGCTATTATATAATACATGTTTAAAAAAAAAAAATTCATGCCGCGATGAGCTGCACCCGCTGCTACTTCTTAGAGCCTCAAAAAGTAGGATGTTGAATTTATCCATTAAGTTCAAAACTTCCACGGAACTTACCTCGCTGCTTGGTGCCACTGCCTATTTCGCCCTTTATTTAAAGTAAAAATAATAATAATAAAAAAAAAATTATAATTAGAAAAATTATAATTAGCAAATAAAATTTTAAAATACTTACTTCGCTTTCATTACTCCTGCCAACGTCTGCAGATCCATTTTTTATAGCTAACAAGTTTTCCTCCTCCTTCTTCTGCACCTATTGGAATTGAAATTATAATTATAAAATAAAATACCTTAATATAAAAAACTTATATTTACTTCACCACCTACGTCTATTAGAGCTTTTTTTTGTCCGGATTATATCGTATCAGCTGATCTTTCTTTTCCATCTATTATTATAATAATAAAAAATATTAAAATAATATTTGAAATGTATTTTAAATTAACTTACCGATGAATGTTTGTAGTAATTATTTGTCTGATACAGGGATACCTGATCAGAAAAATTAAATGTGAAGGAAATATTGCTGTTGTTGTTGAAGTTGATTGTTGGTGCTGAAATATTCCCTGCCGGTAGTTGAACTGTATTATAACTATTTAAAATAACATTTAATAAAATAATCAATATAATTTTTTCTGCATTCATTTTTATTATTTGTTATTAATTATAAATTTTTCTTCAAAATTAATATTTTTCACGATTAAAAATTTAATTAATTTGTCAAAATTAAGATTTTTCACGATTAAAAATTATATTAATAATTAATTTTTTCAAAATTATAATTTTTCACAACTAAATAATTTATTTTTCTAATTTTTTTTTAAAATTTTTAAAATTATCTTTTATATAATTTTTTTTTATTAAAATATTTATGAAAACTGAAATCTGTACTGAACACAACACAAAAATTTTTAAAAAAAATAAAAACGTTTGAAACACGACTGACTTTTCTTATTGTTAGAAATCAAATGCATACGTTTTATGTTATTAAAACCAAAATTATAATATTATGCAACAAAAGAAAATCATTCGATGTATTCAGATATTTTTTCAAAAAATGCAAAGTTAAGTAAAAATAATTATAAAAACGCAAACAAAGGGTAACCTTCACTATTCCGAATTTTATAATTATATTTTTTTTGTTAGACAAAACAATAAAAATATTATTTTTATGGATCATCTATTTTAATTTATGTTATATTGATTCTTAATAACAAAAAATATAAGTACACAAATTTCTAAGCGCGACCGACTATCTTTGATAGCCGAATTGGTAGCGCGTCGACATACAAATCAAAGCTTGATGGTTCAAATCCAATTCAAAGCAACAAAGTTTTTTTTAAAAATATATTTTTTAGAATATAAACAAATTTTTTTTTTGCAGTATATTTACATATTTTCATTCTCCCTTTCACATTCACGGTTTCCGTTGCTTATTATTATTATACAGACTTTATTGATTCTTAATAACAAAAAATATAAGTACACAAATTTCCAAGCGCGACCGACTATCTTTGATAGCCGAATTGGTAGCGCGTCGGCATACAAATCCAAGCTTGATGGTTCAAATCCACTTCAAAGCAACAAAGTTTTTTTTAAAATATATTTTTCTTTAGAATATAAACAAATTTTTTTTTGCAGTATATTTACATATTTTCATTCTCCCTTTCACATTCACGGTTTCCGTTGCTTATTATTATTATACAGACTTTATATCTGTATATATAAAGAACGAATAAATGTAGATTATATATCAAATATAAACCATGAATACAAAATAAGTCGATGGCTCAACAGGTAGAGCGCTGACTTATTAAACACAACGTACCCAGATCAATCCCCAACAAAGTGAGTACTTTTTTTTCAAAATAATTTAAATCTCACCCATACTTACAAAAACCTGTATACACAGTATACACAAGCCACACGACAAATACCCCTAAGCCCCTAATCCATTTACACTTACAGGAAGTAGCAGAATACAGAACAGAGAAAGACAAAACTAACCATGCGCAACGGCATATACACAGGTGACGAAAGAGCAATAACCAGATGACCTAATTACCACGGCAGCACACGACAGCCATTAAGAACAGCCATTAAAAACAGCCACTAAGAGCAGCCACTAAAAACAGCCACTAAGAGCAGCCACTAAGAGCAGCCCGCAGCCATTAGCCGCTAATAGCAGCCACTAAGAGCAGCCCGCAGCCATTAGCCGCTAATAGCAGCCAGCAGCCATTAGCCGCTAATATCAGCCACTAAGAGCAGCCCGCAGCCATTAGCCGCTAATAGCAGCCATTAAAAACAGCCATTAAGAACAGCCATTAAAAACAGCCATTAAAAACAGCCATTAAGAACACCAATTAACAACGCCCATTAATCACACCAATTAACAACGCGCATAATCACACCATTAATCACACCATTAATTACACCATTGCCCCATTAATTACACCATTAATCACACCATTAATTACCCATTAATGACACCTGAAATTTTCCCACGCCAAATCGTCCTATATACTACTTTAGGATATCTATTTGAATTTTTGAAAATCTATTTAAACGACACAGTAACCTTATCACCAGTTTTATTTTTTATTGGAATAGCCCATCCATATTTTGAGAATGTGTCAATTACAGTTAGTAAATATTTATAGTTAGAATTTTGTTTAGCATATGCACCCATTTCTACAAGATCAGCTTGACAAAAATCATTAAAACCTTTGATTATAACTCTTCGTCTTTTAAAGTTTTTTCTAATAGGTTTATGCAGCTCTTCAACAACCTGCCTTTTACTCATGTTTTCGCTGAATGTAAATGTATAATATTACTCATCTTTTTGATTAGTCTGTTATTCAATTAGGTCTGCCTCCTTAAGTTCCTCAATTATTGAAATAATTTCATTATTATGAATTTTATTTCCAGCTTCTTGAGATGCCATCAAGAGCTTTAATCTATCAACAAGTTCATTTGGATCATCCCAATGAACATACTCTACAGGTTTTAATGAAAATTCCATATCCAATGGCAATCTTTTTGTTTTCGATAGGCTTCAACCTTTTTTCTTCCGAGTATTATACTTATGTGTCACAAGATTTTGAATTATATTTATATATTTGTTCCCTTTATTACCATTTATTTGTGAATTTGAGTCATTCGGGTCTTTTAAATGAGCATTTGTTATACTTAATATTTTTTTGTAATTTGCCAAATCATCGTCAACATAGTGTTTAGGACTTTTGTGAAATATCAATTCATATAAACCATTTGTAATTTTAAAAGGTTTATAATTATCAATGTAAATGTTATTCTCATCAATTTTAAAAACAGATTTACCCAATTTGCTTAAATTGTTGATACTATCGAAGTGAGGGCCATATGTTTTGTCTAGTTCAGTCCTTTTGATTGGTGGTGGTGTCTATAATTGTGATGATGATGGTGAAATATTAACAGCACTATTTTTTCTAGGTGTTTCATAATTATCTGTAGTATCAAATTTGAGTGTTGAATTTGGTGTTGATGTTGTAAAGCTTTTGAAACTTAATTTTTTTTCAGGTTTTAAATGATCATATTCTTCTTGTTTTATTTCTGGTTGTATATTTCATTAGATATTTTATCATATCGAGCAACTTTTATTAATTCTTTTAGAGGTTTTACAATGGGTTTGAAAGCAGTTTCCAATTCAGTTTCTTTGGCAGTTTCCCCCGTTTTTTTAGTTGTATTTTTACGCTTCAAAGCTTTACGAGTTTTTATCAACTCTTTTAAGACTTTTTCATTCATTTTGTATTATGATTTACTCAACTCTAAATCAATACTGATTAAAGTTAAGCAATATTGATTGCTTTTATATCTTTACCAGGTTACTACTGATACTGATCACATCTGTTATTGACTGATCAGATCATTTTACTGATACTGATCACTTCGGTTATTGACTGATCAGATCATTTTACTGATACTGATCACATCGGTTATTGATTGATACAGATCAGGTTTTGATCAGTTTATTTTGTTATTCAATCACTAAAAATGCATCGAAATTTTTTCGATATCCACCTTTATTGCAAGGTCTGTTTTTGTCAATAAGTAGAAATCCATACGGATCTTTCCAACACTCGCTGCAGACATTTTTGAATTGATTGAATGACATATCAGAGTTAACATGATCATTGTAAATATGTCGTAAATTTAAATCATCTTGCTTGAATAATATTATGAAATTTGCATTATCACGAATCAAATGTTTAGGTATATGTGTATAAGATTGACATTAATAAAAACTATCAATATCATTATGACGTCCCAGAGAAAAATATGATCGTATATTATTTTGTCTTTCGCATTCAACATCATCAAAAATAAAAACTGAATTCTTTTTAGCTTCAGATGGTTCCATAATTTCACAATTAATTGAAAATTCATAATAACCCATTCCTTTAATAGATGATATAAATTTTTTCAAATATTCATATTCATATGTAATGATTTTGAATATATGTAGATGTTTTCAAAACGCAAACCATTTGAATCTAATAACATGTTCAACATTATATTTGTTTTACCACAATTTGATGGTCCGACTATTAAACCTCTTATATTATTCGGTAACAAGGCACCATGTTTTGTTTTTTCAACACCACAACCTACAGTTTGATCAAAATTTTTAATTTTAATATTTGTTTGCTGCTTCACAAACTTCATTCTTTTGACTATTTACAAATCAAAATGCGATTAAATTATATATAAAATATATTATTTTTTTGATAATTTTCGAAATCTATTTAGTTGTAAAATAGTTATTAAGGTGTTCGTTACAAAGTGGCTATACATATATAAAAGTTATGATTAATTATAACTCTGACAATTGTAGAAATATATTAAAGTAGGAGGTGGTGCCTTAAACTCGCTAATAAATAAATTACCTTTTGAATTACATTTACCTGGATACAATTATTGTGGACCTGGAACTAAGCTTAAAGAAAGATTAAACCGCGGGGACAAAGGCATAAATCCTGTGGATGAAGCTTGCAGAGAACATGATATAGCATACTCTCATAGTAAAGACATAAATCATAGACATATTGCGGATAAAAGATTAAAAGGCTTGGGAAACAGTAATTGACAAAAATTCCACTTGGGGGGAACGAGCTAATGCTCCTCTTGTTACAAATGCAATGAAAGCAAAAGTAAAACTTGGAATGGGTTCTAATATGAGAAAAAAGAAATCTAAAACTAATAATAAAAATTCATTTAAAGATGCAGTACAATCTGCCAAAATCGCAGTTAAAACTTCTAACCCAATAAATCAAAAAAGTCCATAAAAGTAGCTCTTAGAGCTGCTAGAAAAACTTTGAATGGTAAAAATCGTAAAAAGATCAAGTATCCAAGGGTTTTACTAATACCAAAATTGGGTGGAGTTCTTCCTTTTTTAGTACCATTATTCGCTGGCCTTTCCGCTGTTGGTGCTCTTTCAGGTGGAGCTGCAGGCATAGCGAAAGCAGTTAATGATGCTAGTAATGCAAAAAAGGAGCTAGAGGAGAGTCAGCGACATAATAAAAAATGGAGGCTATTGCAATCAATGATAAAAATCGTGGAGGATTATACTTAACCACATAAAAAAGGTTGGGACTATATTTAAAACCTCAAAATCATTCAACAAACTTTTAAAACTGCAACCGCTAACAAATATAGATTTACTCAAGTTTGGGAAACATTTACAACATTTTCGAGGTGTCTTTATGCGTGATAATTTACCTTCAATAATATTGAAGTATGAATGTGGTATAATAAACTTGGATAATTCTAGTTGACACATTGGGCAGGTATGGTTTGTTAAAATTCATTGATAAATTACATCATTAGATCACATTGGGCAGCATATTACAAACACAATAAATTTGCTCATTACTTTGATAGTTTTGGAAATTTAAAACCTCCAATTGAAGTTGTGAATTACTTAAATGCTGATAAATTGTTCTATAACTATAATAAAGAACAAGAATTTAACACATATATATGTGGACATTTATGTTTAAAATTTTTATTAGAAAATAATTATTGTAAAATTGTATGAAATTTAAAAAATAGAATAAATGGAACAATCTATCAAAAATTTAATCAATTGTTATCAATACATCATGTCATTAACATTAACTCTCAACGGTAATAGTTCTACACTTACTGCACAGTATTTTCCATCTATTGATTTAAAAGAGAATTACGTATGTGGATTAGTAGATTTTCAAACATATAATTCAATAGCAAATGTGGATATTGATAATAATAAATTTCATATTGGTAACAAAGTCATTACGATACCTGTTAGATCTTATGAAATTGGTGATATAGAGCAGTACATTCGTGAGTTGGGTTTTAATGATAATGGTGAATCAGATCAAACAGATCGAAAAACCTTTGAATTGAAAGCAAATAACAATACTTTAAAATGTGAAATTTATATTGATGTAGGAGATATTGATTTCACTAAAGAACTGAGTATTTGTAAGCTTTTAGGTTTTAGTAAAAGATTATTACAAAGAAAACAATTGATATACGTATTGAGTGTAATATTATTGGAGGAACGTATATAAATAATCAACAAGCTCATATAATACACGAATTTTCAATTAAAGTAAGTCCAGGCTATAAAATTATAGAAGTACCATTGAATGTTATCTATTTACCAATAAACGTTGAACGATTAACATCCTTAGTTTTAAAATTTACCGATCAAGAGGGACATTTATTAAATTTTAGAGGTGAAAATATTACTGCAAGATTGCATTTGAAACATCAAACATGATAATATATAATCAGGAATATCAACCTAATAATAAATACTTAAGTAATATAGGTCTGAATTTCAATCAGAATCAGACACTGGACACACATAGACATCTAAGAACCTTAAAAGTATTAACACACCAAAATCAACAGTTTTTAAGGTCAATTGGATTAAAATTAAATAAAAACAATTCAAACAATGAGGAAAATTATGAATAGTTTTCAAGAACCTGTTTTTGATGAAAGTATTACCAATTCGCAATGGCATAGTTATTTTCCATTTTTGAATTCATTCAATAAAAGCGATATTATACGAATTGCAATCCAACACCAAAATATAAATATATTACCATATACTAGTTTACTTTGCATAGAAGGTTTACTCACTACTGAAAAAGCTGAAGCTGTAAAGAACACAAAATTAATAAATAATGCAGTTGCATATCTTTTTGATGAAATTATATATGAACTTAATGGTAAAGGAATTGATCATAATCGAAATGTTGGTATAACATTAACTTTAAAAAATTATATTTCTTTGACTGAAAATGAAAGCATTGGACTTTACAATGCTAGCTGGTCACCAAAAGAATCAATTTCCACTAATGGATTTAATTTTAATTTTTGTATTCCATTGAAGAGATTTCTGGGATTTTCAGAAGATTTTACAAATATTATACCAAATGCTCGACATGAATTAATTCTAACTCGTGCTATAACTGATGATAAGGCTTTAATTTGTACCGGTGCAGCTGAGAAACCCCTAATAATATTATGAAAAGTTCAATGGAAAGTACAACATGTATCACTATCTGATACGGTCAAGCTAAATTTATATAGGGGTATTAATAATGGAGAAACAATAAAAATAGCTTTTCGAAATTGGGATCTATATGAATACCCATCATTACCAATAAACTCTACTCATCAATTGAAAAAACCGCGATTTATAATTTTCGCTCTACAAAAAAATGAACGCAGACAAATTACTGCTGATTCTTCAAAATTCGATCATTGTAATAAAGCTGATCTAAAAATTTATCTTAATTCCGATGTTTATCCATATGAAGATATGGGTCTTGCTTTTGACAAAAACCTTTATGCTATACCTTATGATGCCTATGTCAACTTTAAAAAAAATACTATAATAAATCGTTAGCAGAACCTTTAATTAGCTGGAGTAAATTTAAATCATCTGCAATGTTATTAGTATTAGATACTTGTCATCAAAATGAAAATCTAAAAACTGGACCTGTTGACATTCGAATTGAAATGAAATTTCAAGCAGCATTAGATCAAAATACATCAGCATATTGTCCTATGCTGCATGATCGTTTAGTTCATTACAATCCATTGAGCGCTGAAGTTAGCAAAATCATTTAAATGAAATCTCCATACTTCATAATTGATATTCAAGGTTTCAGAGATAATAAAAATAAATTCATTTTAAAAGAAATTGCAATACTCTCTTCAACCGGTGAATTACAACACTACATTATAAGACCACCATATGGATTCCATTTACTCTCAGCTAACACACAAAAAACAAACAGATAGCTAGAGAGAAACCATCATGGATTTCAATGGTGTGATGGAGTTTCATATTTTCATGATACTATTAATTATATAAAAAATATGCTAAATGATCACATCAAAATATTTGTTAAAGGATTTGAAAAAAGGGAATGGGTTGCCAATACTTTGAATCATGCTAATATTATAGATTTGGATGATAATCATATGCAAATATCAAAACTTTAAAATCAAAATATGAGACAGAAATATCTAAATGTTTGGCAAATCATTCTGATATATGTGCAGTATAAAATGTGTGTTTATTAAAAAAAATCTTGATTATTGTATAACCTGAAATATAATCCTATGTATTTTATAGAAGAAATAAAACTATTAGATTATTGAATTTTTTGTTTTGTTTATTTTAGAGTTAATAATTTTAATAATTCTTAATACTATAAGTTAATCATTCTTAATACTATAGTGCCCCCATGCTAATGTATCTGAAGTTTCACTTATAGAATATCTCTGTATCTGAAGTTTCAGTTTCACTTATAGAATATCATCATTAGAACTTAAAGCAATTTTATTTTGATTTATTTTAAATATTTTATGTGCGTCTGAAGCTATCCGACATTGCTTCCTACTTATCATACTACTATTTCGTAGACAGTTCAAATAAGCATCAAAATTTATTGTTTGCTTTAAAACGGATGTTTTTAAACCTTTAGCCTTTTTAAAAGAATCTTTATCATTTATTCTTATGCTATACATTTTAGATTTCAAACCCGCAAATTCTGTCATGATTTCACCATTATTTTCATCCTTCATTAAACCTGGTACTTTTTTATTTACTAAAGGTATGTTAAATATGTTATTCTGAGGATAATCACTAGTGTCAAAATAATTAATATCTGTTTTCATCATATCATATATATTAAAATCTTTTATTTCATATATTAATGAATCTGTATCGGTATAAAATAGTTTAATATTATTTTTAATTTTTTTCTTAATGTATTCATAATGAAAATCATATAGCTTCGTTTTAGAAATATCTAAAACTGTCATTCCTATATAAATAGTTTTATTCATTAAAATTTGAGTTTTTAATAATTCAATTGTAACCAAATTTTTGTTAAAAACAGTTCTACTATGAAAGTTTGGTTTAGATATCATTATTTTAGCACCATATCTACCATCCATTTTGTTATTAATTTAATGTTGCAATATTTTCTTACATTTTCAATGGTTTTTCCAAATACTGCATTGTTCATTAATTTATATACATTTTTTTCATGATCATTTTTTGCTATAGTTCTCATTGAAGTATTAAGCTCCATATATGGTTTTATCCAAGGTTTTTGGTTGAACTGTAGAATACGATGTATTTTTTTTTAAACTAATCCATTTCTTAAACATTGTTGTAAAGCAATATAATGTATGATATAGCGTCTTTTTGGGGACAATGTTGTCAAAAGTTTCTTAGTTTTACTACCTGGTGGTATATCATGTAATGAACAAAAAGGTAGATCACTATGATTATCATAAATTTCTTCAGGATAATCTAAATCGGCTTCTAAAATATATCCTACATCAGAATCACTGCTAATGCTTGACAAATTAAATGATTTGATATTCTATTCATTTAACCATATAAAATTATATGTTGGTAAATATTGTGACATGCTCCAACCATATAAATTGTTAACATCAAAATACATTAAATATTTTGTTTCATCTGCAGGATCATAATTTTGCATATATTTATTATTTGCTTTACTATATTTATTCGAACATTGACTAACTCCACCCCTTATCCCTCTTTCTACAAATAATACCATATCAATATCTGTTAATAGTTCTAATTTAATGTTTGTGTATTTTAGCATAGCATCCCATGTAAAGCCTGGTAATGTATAATAATTGACTGGATCCAATTTATACGTTTGTATAAAACTTTTCCTAAAGTTTTCAAATACATCCGCCAATAATAATATATCAGTTTTGAGATATAAGCCAGAATATTCACCAATATTTTTTATATGAAATATATCCCATATATTTTTTGCATGCATGTAATCCTTCTCTGATATTTCTTGATCATTCAATTTACTATAAAAATCTTCTTTAGTTGGTAATTTAGAATATGTTAATTTTGTCAATGAATCAATGAAATCATATGGAAAAACACCTTTTCGAGTCAATAAATTGAATTTGTTATCATTGAGATGACACCCTTCCTTTTTTGTTATTTTTAAATTTTCTTTTGGAAGATATGATACTAATTTATATAATGATGTCCCCAAAAATCTAAAAGAATCAATGAATTTTAATTTTATTTTACTTCCTTCAATATGTTTCGTAAATGAAATGTATTTCTCTTTTGTTATTGGTAAAAGATTTATTCTTCCTTTAAAAGTATTAGCTAATGCATTTATGATAAAATGTGCATCGTATCCTGATAAATAATGAAATATTACAGGTATACTACGTGAACATTTATAATCTAAATTACAAATCTTATGTGCTGCTCCTCTATATTTGCCTGTTAAATGGCAATGATCTCTCACTTTTTCATCGCCCTCAGTATAACGCTTCTCATATATATGACATAATGGTGTATTGTCATATTCATATTGCTCAGTTGGAGTTAAAACAATCATTGGTTTTATATCATTATAGATGCTTTCAATATTTTCAGCTATTTGTTTTAATTCCTGAACAAACCATACCTGACAGTCATTACCAGTGTACGCTTTATAATAAGACTTGTTGTCATCAAAGGAGCATTTTACATAATATCCAATACTATAAGCTTCATGTTCTTGATACTTAAAAGTATTTAATTCATTATCGTTATCATTTTCAATACGCTTCAAAATTGATTCTAAATCTGCATATATGCAAAATGGAACTTCAAGTTTATAATTATAATTTTTTTTAAATTAATTGTACAATTATTTTTAGTTTCACAATCTACTGAATGTAATTTTAATAAATTTTTATTATTAAAGTAATCTATCACAAATATATTTAGTTTTTTTATTATGGGATAGTTGTGAACTGACCAAGCGTGATAAGTTCTTAATCCAACAATAGTGATACTTATTTATAGTATCATCATCATCATCGTCATTTTCAGTATGATCGTCATACACACTATCAGTATCATCACTATCATGTTTTTTGTTAAGATAATCACATTCCTCTTGAAAAAATAGAAGATTTACATGTCGATCAATTTTATGCTTCGTTAAACGTAGTGGTAGCATTAAAAAATTATTATAACGTTTTTCCAGCATAAATAAGTTTATTGACAAATTATTATTACGTTCAAATTTGTCAATTTGATTAAGAGATATTGGAAATGTTATACCATCTAAATTTAGCACAGATGAATAGTGTGGATATTGACTAATTCCTTCTGGATGTCTCTTTGCTGGATAAAGTGCAGAAACAATTGCCCAAGCAAAACATTTATTATCTATATTTTCAATATTTATACATGCTTTTTTTACATGTATTGACTTGGGTAAACTTATATATGTCGATCCTGAAAACCTTTCATTTTTATTTATGTTTATTACTAAATTTACAACATGATGAAGCGTCCAACCACTATCTCTTTCCGGAAATTTTTGTAGTTTAGTTAGTATTGGTTCTTTTATATTTTCTATGAAGTGCTGTTTAGTATTGTCTTCTCTTTCCAAAGTTTTATTTTTTGTGTTAAAATGTTTTATTTCATTTATTATCACATCACTTTTTTTATAAGAAATTCTGGATGTAATACAACAATTTAATGGTATTATGCCTTTTCAAAATCGTAGCTATTTCTTTTAAGAAAATAGCTACAGCTGCTTCCATGAAAAATTCTATATCTTTATGCAAGAAGTTAGTGATAACACAAGTTTTAATTCTTCCTGCAAATGCTGATTCAATTTCAGTCCAAGCAACATGATTTCTGTTTTGAATCATACCACTGCCATGATGTAATTCGTTTTTTAAAACCTCCCTGTTGGTGTTAAAGGTAATTAGTTGTCCCTCAATTTTAAGTTTGGACCCTACAGATAAACCTTCACCTCTTAAATCGCTTTGTAATAAAGTAATTCTTTTATCACAAGCTTTCAGTTTTTCAACAATCTTCTATGACAAAAAAATAAAAAAAAATTATTTAAGATTTTTAAGTATAACATATTTTTTATTCAAAATAATTTTTATTTATGTATACAAAAAACATTTATTTATTTATTTTTTAATTAAATTGAAAAAAATGTATTATTTTTATTTTTAAAAAATTTTTTACAAAATAAAAAAATTAATTATGTACATTTTTTTTCAACTGTTTTACTGGAACACCCCAGTCGCTGTCTTCATCATTATCATCTTCCACTATTACTTGGTTGACATCATCATCATCGTCTAAGGGTTGTCCCAAGTCCAGATCAATAAACTTAATGTTGGCAGAACTACCATAATGAGATACACTCATTATGGCATAGTTTCCTTTATTTAAATCTGATAAGTCCTTATCACTGATCACTTTATACATAGTGGGTAAAAGCACCCTAAACTGACTACAGTCAGCTATAATTCGTGGTCCAAATTTTGTGTTAATTCGTTGTAGTTTTACTATTTTATACCGCTTATTTATTTTCAAGTCGGTAATTTTCTTTGTTTGTAGCATTTCTGTGCTACCAATTATATTTAGTTTTTTAATTAAATTTGACATTATTACACTCTTCTAATATTACAAAATTAAACTGATTATTACAAAAACTTTTAAGTAAAATTCTGACTGAAACGAACGACTGGAATTTTTTATAAGAACTGATTCTTTATTTTTTTATCTTTTTAAGTATATTCATTTTTTTTAAAGAATATAATACAGTTATAATTTCTAATATAAAAAATATTTAATTATAAACACAAAGCGTATTAAATTAAGATATCGAAATAATTGGAAGCATAGCCTTACTGCTATTTTTAGGAAAATATATCATGGTCTTTATGCAATGTTTACACAAGTGTTTCTTAAAATTTACGTCCTCATCAGATTTGCTGATAAAAGAAAATGTTTATTATTCTTAATACTAAAAGAGTTATGATTTCTTTTATTAGGAATAATATTTTTTTAGATAAAATTAGAATCCATATATAACTCTAAGTTTATATTTTATGTTCAAATTAATTTCGGTTGCATAGTAAATACAGTTGCAAATGCAATTTTTACACAAGAGTTTCTTAAAATTTATGACCTCATCAGATTTGCTGATAAAAGAAAAATTTATTATTCTTAATACTAAAAGAATTATGATTTCTTTGATTAGAAATAATATTTTTTTAGATAAAATTAGAATCCATATAAAACTCTAAGTTTAAATCTTATGTTCAAATGAATTTCGGGTGTCATAGTAAATACAGTTCCAAAACAATGTTGTGTTTGACCCTATATGAATTTGTTGTATTCACCTTTATTTTTGGCCTGGCCTGATCGTCTTCGTATTATCTTCTTGTTAAACTCAAACTTTTATATTAAAAATAAACCTTTATATTGGAACTGTAAATAACTGTTTAATAAAACGTGTTTTATTTAGTTAATTTACTAAGTTCTAATATTAGGGTTCTTAACTGTAGGCTTGGCCTGTTCAGTAGAAGAATTCAAAATTCGAACTCTCCGAAATACCAATTTTCAGCCGTTTATATATTCTAATATTGCTTCTTCAACAATATTAGAATTTTTCAATAAATAATTAATATTTCTTATTAATCAAAGGTAAGATTGTGCAACAATAATTCATACATTAATTAGGTTGCCATTGCTCATTGTGCTGATAACACATTATATTTTATTATTATTAGTAAAGCTTATTTGCTTTCGTTTGTTTACCTTTTATATTATACATAGTTTGTTTACCTTTTTTATTATACATAATAACTTATGTATCATTTGTGTTATTTGGATACAATAATATATAGTATAATATGATGACGTATTATTGTTTTGGTTTTCATTATATATTATAATGCGCTATCGATACAATGCAATTTTACGCAATGACGACATAATTGCATGAATGTTGTCACACAACACCTCCCTCTCCCAAGATAAAAATATCTATATTTTTTAAGTTAATGGTATTTCGGAGTTTTCCAATATGAATTTCCAAATTTTAGAACATTCTTTATTTAAAAACATTATAAAACGTATAAAACAATTTTAATCTTAATCTAGTTACATTAATTTTTTTTTATAATTTTTTATTTTCAAATAATTTGGTAATATATAATTTTATATAATATTTTTAAAAATTTTTATAATTTTATTTTTTAAGTATTCGATAATTTATTTTTTATATATATATATTTTTTATATATGAACATATAATTTTTCTCAATTTTTCAACTTAATTCTAGTTTAAAAAATTCAATTTATATATTTTTATAATTCTTAGATATATATATAGTATCATAAATTTTCTTACAAATTTATCAAGTTATAAATTTTTTTCTCAAATTATTCAATTACTTATTTTCATTCTTCTCATAATTTGTTTTAAAAACCGAATTATGCACTCTCAACCATTTGTTAAGAAAATTCACCTATCCTTAAGGGATTAGGCTTGGTCGTTTCCCTAACAATTTTTTTTTACAAATTTTCTATTTTTATATAATTAAATTTCAATAAATTTATCATTTTGTTTCTAATTGTTACTTTATTATTATTTTAATTTTATAATTTTCATTTTTATATTAAACAATATTTTCCATTCAATTACATATTATTTATAATTTTAAAAAGTTTATATTTTACAATTTTTCATTTTTTATTTCTTTATTTTTACCATTTTCTTTAATAATTACAATTTATTACTATTTTTCAATTTCCTTTTCATATCAATATACATTTTTAATTCATTTTTCTTTAATACATTTACAAATTTTATGTATATAAATACGTATACCTCCCATTTAAAAAAAAATTAAATTTATTAATTTAATTTAATATAATATTATTTTTTTTTTTTTTTTTTATAAGCCAATAGTTTTACTTATTTCGTAATAAACTAAAAAATTTTTAATTACCTTCTTTTTGTTTTCTCTCTTATAATCTCTTTTACTCCAATCTCACAAAAAAAATATCCTTTTAAGAAAAATGTTTTACCCAAAAAAAACAATTATGCTATTATCCAGTTTTGGAATTTAATTTTGTAATAAGTAATCATTCTTTCTGTGGTGTTTTTAGTTTAAGAAAAATTTTTTTTTATTTCCTTATTCCAATTTTTTATAAAATAGACCTTATTTATTATTAAAAATTTAAAGTGTCTCGGCTAAATTGAGTTTTTCTCTGTTATATTAATATTATGGTTTTTTTTCTATATGCATGTGAGTTTTGTGTGATATATGATATATGATATAATTTTTGAATTTCGTTATTATTATTTTTTGTGTTAAATGATAATTTTATTAAAGATATTAAAATTTGAAGTAGAAAACTGTCATTATTGCACATATGCAGTTTTTTTTTTTACCTTTAATTATTTTGTAAGTACATTATTAAGAATCATTCTCGTTACAAACCTTGAGCGGTACAGTATATTTGTTTAAAAAAAAAATATAAATAAAATGGCCAACAATTCAACACGGGTGCCACATTGGGTGAGTTTTTCTTTTCTTTATTTTTTATTAACAGTATATATAATTTTTAAAAATTTTTATTTTATTTTCTTTTAGTATTTATCCACTTCTACCGGTGGTACTGATCTTGGGTGTGTTGTCGAATATAGGAATTCTTCACTTAATGTGGAGAATTTCCGGGATTCGTTGGTGGAGAGCTGGAGGCCAGCCGTCAATGTACCATTGGAGGAATTCTTCAATCAATATTACACCCGGAGGTCGCCGGTATTTATGGTATATGAGCCAAAACGGGTGGATGTTATTTGCTATTTTAATGGGAACCCAAGTGTTCCACTGTAAAAAAAAATGTTTTCTCTTTTTTTTTTTTTTTAAATCCTATTATTGGTTTTATTATTAAAAAATTTATTAAAAATTTGTATTAAAAAAATTGTATTTTATTAAAAAAAATTGTATTTAAAAAAAAAAAAAATTTTTATTATTTGTTGTTTTTTAATAAAATAAGAAAAGAAAACTAATACATTTTTCCCCTTTTTTTTTTTTTAAATAAATTTATTCTTTACGTTATAGGTACATACACAACTTAGTAAGTATACATCGTTAAAAAAAATCCTACATTATCTCTATTTACTTAAACCCATTTTTTTTTTGTTATTTTAACTTTGCTTTTATTATTAATCCTAAATTTAGGTTAGTTTTATTAAAAATTTCTTATTTTATTACTACTCCTAAAACTATAATTTAATCTAATTAATACTAAACCCTTTTATGTATTTTAATCTAGGACTCTTAATGTGTAATAATCTTTACTAAAGAAAATTTCCAAATTTTAGAACTCAATTTTTAATGTTGTCTTTACTAATACTAAAAAAAAATATATTTGCTAAACTTTATTGTAGCTAAGTTTCACACCTTTACTAAACCTGCGCTAAAGACTTAACGATACTATCGCGTAATAGATGTCGTACCGTAAATTAAATTTTAGTAGATTATCCGTAATGTAGATTATTTCTATTATTATGTATATTTTTTTTTTGTTTTGATAAATGTTATTTTATTATAAATACAATGTATGTTTATTATTTATTTATTCTCTAAATGATAACACTTCGGGTGTTACATATTCATCCATTGTGTTATCCCTTTGTTGGATCATTCTGATTGATTTATTTAACTTGGAACTAGGTTTTGCCATTTTGGTTCTGGGTAATTTTGGTGTTGTTGGTGGAGATGGTGGGTTATTCCGAGGTGGTCTAACTGTGACTTCTTCCGTTGGTATTATAGGTGTGGATATTGTTGGTCTATTTCGTCTTTCTCCCAATTCTATATCTCTGTTATTTTCCTTTGATTTCTTCCGTTTGAGTTTAGTGACAATTATATATATTATTAAAATTGTGATTACTAAACTTAATACCACCGAATTTGATATTGAGGTTAACTTAAATGTGTCCCAATTGGCTTGATTTTGTTTGGCTCTTTGTATGTCCCCGTGCAGTTCTGTTAATGATTGGCTTCTCTTTGTAAATTCTTTATTAAGTTCTTCTGGATTTAATGGTTTAATTACCTTTGATATAGGTGTCATTGTTATTACGGAAATTTCATGTTCATTTTCCTTAAGCTCTATTTCACTTATATTAGCAAATTTAAAATTATTTTCCAAATTGAATTCTTCAATTTTTGTATTTTCATAGGCTAACTCTAATTGTTCTAGTAAGAAAGTACATTTTTCTGTTAAAGTTAGAATACCGGTTTCTTTTAGTACAATTTTGTGAGTTTGTGCTGCACAGAGAGCTACTAAAGTGTTTTTATGTGGGAACATATATAACCATGTATTTTTTGTTTTCATTGGGACAATGTGATTTCATATCTCCCTTAGTGCGTTATATTGACATAACTCGTACTTTTCGTTTTTCAGTAATTCCATCTTTAAGAATTGCTTTATGACGCAGTGTGGTTGTGATAAATTCAAAATTTTTGGTTGTAGTTGCTTACAAATTTGTAAAGCTTTATTTTCATCGGTATCTATTTGTTGACAAGCTGTCTTTTTCTCTTCGTTGGTGTAGTGTAGAAAGTGCCCCGCCGAATTATTAGCTAAATAATCCCATTCCGGTCTAAATATTATTATGTTTCCCTTGCTTTTCCTTGGTATGGGATATATTTTATATAATGTGTATTCATTTTTTTGTAGAATGCTAATTTTAATGGTGACTCCCAACTCCTCATTCTGATGTTTTAAATTTACTCTCGCTAGTTGGTTTAGTACTGCTGATGAATATAAAAGTGGATGTCCTGTTTCCAGAGTTAGATTTCTTGTTAGAATTGTTAATAGTTGTGAGTCTATAAGTAATGGATGTATTTTATGTTGTTGTAACGAAATTATTATGGATTCTTGTTCTAATAAATAATCGTATAATCGTTCTAATTCAGCCAATGCAAATATAACTATTCGAGTCAGTGAATTTGTTCAACTTTTCTTCTACTTCCAAAGATTGCATTGATAGGTTTCCCGTAACTTGTTTTATAAACTCGAAATTTGATGCCACTGCTGCTGTTTGTTTATCCAATAATTCAATCATAATCCCCCCATCCTTTTGTAATTTATCGAAAGTGCTATAGATTCGATCTGAATCTGCTTGATCCATTGTTCCAAATAATCCTTTTGAAATTGATCCTATAATGTCTAATGCGCCTCGTTTTTGCCTACTGAAGAAATGATTTAGTCCTTTTGTTAACTTAATAATTTTGTTTCTCCAATATGATATTTCGTCCTTCCATAATTTACAACTTTTATTATTTTGATAGTTGAAAACAGTGTTGCAGATACTCATTGCCGTATTTGGATCTTTGGCGCCCTTAGGCAATCTATATTAACGTGCCCCATAATTTGTAATAAAAGTTAAAAGTACATATCTACAATATAAACTAATTTTTTGTTGTTTTTGTTAATTTATTAATTTAGTAATAAGTAAAAATGTCATAGTGTACACATTAAAATTTTCGCCTTGATTTTTTGTCAGCAAAATCATCAATTATACCAGTATAATCAATATTTGATGTAAAATCAGTTTCTATTGATAAAATAGCTAGTGCGTTTAAGCGTTGTTCTTTTACAGTAGATCTTAAATACGTTTTCAATCTTTTCAACAATGAAAAACTTCGTTCCGCAGAGCAGTTAGTTAAATGTGTGCACAAAAATATTCTTAAAATTATATTTATATTTGGAAATACAGTTTCTAATTTTTTACTATATATTAGTTTACTGAGTTCTAATATAGAATTTTCAGAAATTTCATTTGATTTCAAATAAGATGCCAAGTGAACACATTCTTCCATAAAACATTCATCTAAATCGTTCTTGTATATCCGGTATAAATTTTCTGCATTTGCCAATATTTTTTTAGGTTGGTATATGGTTAAATTGTTTAAAAATTCAAAGTTTTTGTAAATTAATTCATATGCTTCAAGCCTCTTTTTCAGTTCTTCACTAAGACATGAAATTATAACATTAAATGTTTTTGTTTTAAAATTCTGATTAGTATGTAATTCCGATTCATCAATTATTTCATCATGAAACATTTTCCTTTTTCTCCCTCGTTTTCTTTCAAATTCTTTAGCAAACGATATTTCCTTGGCCTTAGATTCATATTTTTCGTATAAATTTGACATTGAATTTACGAATTCATTCAATGATTTGTATTGCTCAACAACAATCGACAAATCAATTTCTATGGATTGTAACTTTAAACTAGTGGCATTAAAGCGTTCTAAAATAGATTTCCAAAATGTCATCATAAAAGCACATTCGAGACGATTCATTTGATTAATAATATTTTGAGCTTGGCTTCTAACTTGAGAAGATACAGTTTCATCTTCTGACATTTGTTTTAAAGCTTTAGAAATTCCCGTCCAGTTTTCATACAGAGCTTTACATGCATCGTACCGACAAGACCATCTTCTATCAGAAAGATTTTTAATGGTTCGTCCTTTTAAAACGCTAGCTAACACTAACCAACGACTTGTTGAAGAAGAAAAGAAATTAAACAGTTCTTGCAAAAAATTGAAAAAGGATGCTGCATCTCGGCAACAATCTGCCGCAAATTTTCCAACCAAGTTCATTGAGTGTGCTGCACAAGGTATAAAATGTGCAAGTTCATTGATGTTCTTAATTCGTGCTTGAAGTCCTGAATAAATTCCAGACATGTTTCTTGCGTTATCATAGGATTGTCCTCTTAAATTTTTTATTTCAATTTTATTTTCATTTAAATATTGTATTATTTCTTTCTCCATATCTTCAGCTTTATGTCCTACATTTTCCAAAAATTTCAAAAAATGTTCCTCGGTGTTCCCTTTTTTTTACATATCTAATAATAAAAGCAAGTTGATCAGTATGTGATACGTCAGGCGTAGAGTCAACACTAATTGAGTAATATTTTGCTTCTCTTACTTCCATAAATATCTGTTGTTTTACTTTTTCGGCCATTAATATTACAATTTCTTCGAAAACAATTGACGATAAATATGATGTTCCTCCTTTTCCTGGATTTCCATATTTTGCAATATGCGCAGCTAAAAACGGGTCAAATTCGGCAATTAATTCCACTGCCATTAAAAAATTACCATTATTGTGGTTTCCAATGATTTGTGTTTTTCCTCTTAAAGGCAATGTTCGGCTAGCAAGTTTTCGTATAATGCACACAACCCGTTTGAGTACCTCAACCCAATATTTTTTTTCCTTAAGAGTTTCTGAATTTAATAGTTCATTCACATTCGAAGTAACGTCACCTATCAATCGCTGCTTTAGAACTGTTTCTAACTGGCGGTGCTGTGATGTATTTTCATGCTGAGATAAACATTCTGTTACATTTTTCCAATCAGAATAACCAGCTGTTGCCAGTGCTGAACCACCACCTCCTAACAATCGACAAGGAGCACAATAGATTGATTTGTTACTTTCAGAATATACTAGATAATGTCGCCGTATGAATTCACCATTTTGCAATTTTCTTCGAAAAACACTTTCATTTAAATATCTTGCTACTTTGTCGGTATAAACCTTCTTTGTTGATGAGAAATCTGTAGGAATGTTTTGATTAATGCAATTATTATTATTACATAAATAAGTAATAGTAGAGTCATCACACCGTTTCCATGTAGCAGGATCAAGGTTTATTTTAATGTTGGTGTGATATTCGGACATATTTACGGTTCTTGAACAACTTGCAGATATGTCAGTGTTTTGTTCTAAATTATTTGTGTCAGCGTTTTTATTTTGTTCTAAATGATCTTGTTCTAAATCATTAAATGTTTGAATATCAACTGATGAAACATCTGTGGTAGTTTCGTTATGTATTTCCACAATAGAAACACATCTGTTTACCTGTTCTTGAATTACTTTTACTGGTTTTTTAATTAAAAATCCATCAAGTTTAATTGTTTTTTCAATAATTTTATCGAACTTTTTTTGTTTTTCTTTTGCTAATTTTCTGTTTTGGTAACCACTATTTTTCTTACGCCCTTCCATATTTAATTTATTCCACCTTAAATTTTAAACAACAGCTCGTAAAAAAACAAATAAACTACTTAAAATGTAAAAATCGCTTACCACCAATTAAATTACTTTATGAAATCTTAATCCGAATATATTATAAATCACTAAATAGCACTCATATTAATTATTATGTACTAAAAAATTAAGAACAAATTCAAGTTTAAGAAAACAAATGAAATTTTTAAATGAAAGCGAACGAAAATAGAAAATATTATCTCAATTATGTACATATACTGCATGCAAATGAAATGAACATAACTTACTAAAGTAATTCACATTTTTCCAACATGAAAATGCAAGATTTTTCAAAAATTTAGACTACTATGTTTAATAAATTTGAAATTCTATAATCTTATGTTTTTATTTTACACTCGACGAATTTGAAAAACCGACAATAAATTCCTAAAACAAAAACATAATAAAATAATGCTTTTTGTAGAATTTTGTTGAATGTCTGTCGTACGCCCGCACATCACGCTTAATTCTTAATTTTGGATTATATAATTTAATTATAATTATCAATAAATTTAACATTAAAAAAATTATTCTTCATAAATTTTTATTTTTTTAATTAAAAAAATTATGCTTCATAAAATTTTCTAAGATAATGAAATTGTCAGCGCCCTTTTTCTCTTAGCGCCCCTAGGCAGTTGCCTAGGTATGCCTATTAGCAAATGCGCCCATGCAGATACTGCTTAGTTTATTTGATAATTTGTTTATGAATTCCTCTATTTGGTCCTCCCTCGTTATTGTGAATTTAGAATAAATTGTGATTTCGTCCTTGTATTCTATGGTATTTCCTAAATTTTCGAAAACAATTTCTGTGTTTTCAAGTTCCATCATACTCCAGGGTGTGGTTAGTACCAGGTTGATTAGTGTAGAGAAATATAATATTGGATACATTGTGTCGTAAATTTTCCTTATTTTAAGTCCTGCGTTTCCTTCCTGACAAATTTTAGTACTGAAAATAACATGATGAAAATTTGCTTTAGTGATCGAAAATTTGTTATTAAGGTATGTTTTATTTTCTAGTCATAAAGTAGTAGGTTGATGCCATAATTTAAGTCGGTTATTATGTATTCGCCGTGTTTTACCCTTAACCCTTATAATCGTTGTATTTTCGTTTGAATTTTCTAATACTTCAAATGGTCCTAACCAAGTTAAGCTAAGCTTGTTTAATTTTTGTGGGTTTAGCAATAGTACCTTATCACCTGTCTTATATGACGAATTTTTTTCGCATTTATCATAATACAATTTTGCCTTATTTTTACTGTTAATTAAGTTCTCCCGTGCTAATTGTCTGATCCTCTGAAGCTTGAATTTGATGACGTTACTGATGTCGTCTGAATTATATAGAGGCTCAGTTTTCCGTCTTACAAATTTTGGTAATGGATCGCAAAAACCATACAGAACAAAAAAAGGTGAAAATTTGGTTCCTTCGTGCGGTGTGTGATTATAGGTAAAGGCTGCTTCTGCTAGCCATTCATCCCAAGTTTGCACATTTTTCTCCACTATCATCTTTAAATATTCTACTAATGGTCCATGGCTTCTTTCCAAGGATCCATTTGACTGAGGGTGGTAAGCGGTCGTTTCCAATTTTTTAATTTTCAATATTTTGCAAAGATTTCTGAAAACTTGGCTAGTGAAGTTGGTACCTTGATCGGTAATTAATTTTTTTGGTATGGCGGAGTATTTTAATATAATCCTATCATAAAATGCTCTGGCTACTGTTGTTGCTTCCATGTTTGGCAGAGCTACACAATCAAGTAGTTTGGTCAAATCGTCTTGAAAGCTTAAAATGTATTTATTCCCTGTATTTGATATTGGGAAAGGTCCAACGATATCTAGATATACTTTATCAAATGGACGTTTGGCTGTATCAGTAATCATCATAGACATTTTCGTTACCCTTCCTCTTTTAGTTTTTTAACATTTTGGACATGACTCAATATACTTCCTTACTGTTTTAAGCATTTTCTTCCAAATATAGTGTCTCTTTAGTCGATTGTAAGTTTTAACGACACCTATATGACCGCCAAGAGGTGAGTCATGATGTTGCTGTATTGTTTTTTGGATTTCTTCTTTGTCTATTAATTCCATTCTTTTTGACCATTTCTCAGTTGGTTTACCCTCATCACCCTCATCCTCTTCGTCAGTGTTAGAATCTTCTTCATCTTCCTCAATAGTTTTATCCATATCCTTGTCCGCTAATTTTGCCTTTTGAGCTCTAGTTATTACATTTATTTGATTTGTTTCCGTATCGTTTTCTCTATACGGGATCCGACTTAGTGCGTCAGCGTTACCATTTTGTTTTCCTGGTTTATATTCGATCGTAAATTTATATTCCGAAAGCCTAATTTTCCATCGGTTTAGTCGTCCTTCAGGATTTCTTTTATTGTACTCACTAATTAATGGTTTATGATCTGTGAAAACTTTGAAACTTCTTCCCAATAGGTATGACCGAAAGTTTTTTATTGCTCAATATATTGCTAGCATTTCTTTTTCTATCGTCGCATAATTTTTCTCTGATTTTCCTAATACTCTACTAGCGTAGGCAATTGGTTTATCTTCTCCAGTCTGAGTTTGTGATAAAACCGCTCCGAGTCCTTGATTACTAGCATCCGTAGTTAAATTAAATTCCGTTTTGAAATCCGGATACATGAGTAATGGTGGTTCGACCAATAATTTTGTTATTTTTTCAAATGCTATTTGGTGTTCCGAAGTCCAATTAAATTTTTGGGATTTTGTTGCCATTTTATACAGAGGTGCCCCAATGTCGGCGAGTTTGGGCATACTAGGTCTGTAGTAGTTTACTAGCCCCAAAAATGATTGAAGTTGTTTTGTGGTACTAGGTACGGGGTGTTCCTGTACGCATTTGGTTTTTTCTGGATCGAGCATTGCTCCTTCTGATGTTATTTTATGGCCCAAATATACTACTTCTTTTTTTAAAAATTTACATTTTTCCGGTTGTAATTTCAGATTATTTTCCCTATTTTCCCTTATTAGTGTTACAATATTAACTTTTACCAATTCAATATCTTTATTTCATTTTCTATGTATTATTTTTCACAATTTTTTCTTTTAATAATTTATTTATTTTTTCATTCATATACTCAATTTTACAATTTATTATCCTTTTTTTTATAAATTTTCGATAATTACAATTTTTCAATTTTAATTTTTTACTTTTACTAAAGTATATATTTTTTTTTATTCATCAATTTTATAATTTATTACATACCAACTATTTCAATATTTCCTTTTTACAATTATTTTTTTTTCTTCATTTACATATTAACAATCGATTTATTTTGTGTTAAAGTTTTATTTCAAATTCTTACTTTTTTTCTTATTTTAATTTTATTACAGATTACATATAACTCCCTTTTTTTTTAACAAATTTTTTTTTATTTTTTATATTTTTTTTACCTTAATTTATATATTACAATTTCCATTTTAATTTTTAGTACATATATAATTATCTAAGTTTATAACAAAAATTTATTTTATTATTTCCTGTACTTTAAATATATCCATTAAATACATCCATTTTCTTATACATCCATTCATTTAATTTAACGTGTATAAATGTATGCGAATTTAAATTTAGATTATTTATTTTTTAATAAAACTACTTCGTTTTTTAACTGTAATTGGCTCGTTAATTATTATTCTCTAAAAGTAAAAATTTATAATAATAAATTTACTAAAAGTTTAATTTTAAGTACTAACAAAAAATTTTTAAACTGAATATTATACCCCCAAAACTTAAAATTATATTTATTATGTTATATTACTAAAACTACATTAATTTATATAAAAAAAACTAATTTGATTTTAAATTTTTCTCCTAAAAATATGCACCAAAAGATTAATTATTCTATCAAACACAATAGTGTATTGTACATATAAGTATAGTATATTGTCTTTGGTTATATATATTTTTTTCTGATTAATGCTAAACTATTTGCCGAGTACTTATTTAACTAAGTTACTGAAATAGTTTTCCCAAATAATTATTAATATAAATAAAAAATTAAACTAATTTTAGAATTTAATATATTTAATCTATAAAGTTATAAAAATTATTATTTTCGAGTTTCTTCATTTTATGCATGTTTCCTAAAATATTTATAATTCCGTGGAATTATTGTAAGACTATATTTATGAGTTTTGTGCGCATTTACTAGCGAACAATTTTTATTCAATTTTTCCATTACTATTTTTATTTCAGGATATTGGGTTAAATTATTTATTTTTACAACAAAATTTGTATTAAAGTTGGTCCATACTTGACTCTTATCCTTTTGTTGAATCAATTCTGTTTCTATTTTTTCTTCGTGCTTTTCGATATACTTTTCTGTATTTTCATTAAATTGTATTATTTGATAATTTTCCTGCTGTGGAACTATACTCGGTTTAAGTTCCGAAATTAACATTTCTTAGTTTTTATCCTGTACTTCTTCATTGTTATATAAAAGTCTAATATGACATAATGCTTCTTCCGAATTTTCTTCATATTTATGTATCTTTTTATCCTCACTTTTGTTTTTTCTACATTGTTTTTTTACATTGCTTATAGTTTTAGTTTTTTCATGCTGTATTTCTATAACATTTCCATATTCTATTTTTTCTACGTCCAAGTTTTTACTCTCTTCTACTACATTATATTCTTCTATTACTTCGGATTTATTTATTACATTGTTATTTTTTAATTTATTTTCTCCACAAAAATTTACTGGATTTAATTCATTTTCCATTTCTTTTAATTCTGGTTTTTTGAATGCCGAATTCATCAATACTAAATAGTTTGGGTAGTACCCAAGCGTGGTACTATTACAAGGTTGGAATGAACATAAATTTGCTTCAGGTTTCCTAATTGGGGTTTTAACAAAAGGAACTTCTATCGCCTTTTGCTCATTTATGGTACTCGAAATTTCCTGTAATTTTGACGTACCGTGAATATTGCATTTTTTATATAAATTATTATAAATAGAACTACCATCTTTGGGTATTCTTTTCTCCATATTAATTACTTCATTATTACTTTCTACTTCATTATTATTACAAAAATCTTCATTACTATTTCTCAATGTTTTACTATGCCCTTGTGGCGTATTATATGCAATATTTTGACTACTTTTTTCCTCAATTTTAAATGAATTTCTGTTCATTATGATAACCTGAGCTCCATTGTCATTTGGGAAGTTTGCTTTTTCTATGTTTGATGTATTCAGTGGTAATTCAATATTTTCTTTATAAGTTTTTTCCTGTAAATTTTGTCTTAATAACATAATGGTGGGGGATGAATCAGGGCGTTTTGATTCATCCCTTACTAAAGCACGCGATTCGTATTTTTGCTTAGCAGGGCAGTGAAATATACTGTGTCCTGGGCTGTCGCACCAGTCACAATTTTGCGCCACTAAATTTTCTCTATATGTTGTACAAAAACGGCTAGTATGACCTAGTTCCCCACAACTATAACATTTTAAATTATTTTTATTAGTTCTATAATTATTATTTTTATTAGTTGCACTAAAATTTCTATTGTAGCTATTTATATTGTTCGTGTAATTTATTTTTTGATTTCGTTCCGAGTTCCTTTGGAAATTTTGTAGTCCAGAAGAATAATTTTCGTTATTGAAATTATTATTATTTTCATTTTTATGATAACCTGTCTTTTGATCATCAATTTTCATTAATAATTTCTTTAACAATGTGGAAATAACATTTTCCCTTGACAGATTTTCTGTTGAGTTGCTCAATGTGTAGTTTTCCCTACCGTATTCGATCGCCTTTTTTACTGCTATGTTTAAATTTGAGCAATTTTGTGATCTTACATAAAATTTCAATTGTTCCGAACATAATCCTCTTATAAAACTGCGTTTTGCTACTTTCGTCATTTCCTCTTTTAGAACCCTACCCTCACCTGGGTAAGTGTTATCTACCATAATTGTGTAGGCCTCCAGCTTTTGCAAGAGTCTACTTCCAAAATTTTCTACAGTTTCATCCTGTCGCTGATAACATTCCTCCAATTCCCTAGCTAATTGAGGAAGGTCCTTATAAGGTACAAAGTAATCACACAAAACATTTTTAAATTCCTCAAAATCTATAATATTTCTATGTTGGAAAAGAGCATTCGCTTTTCCTTTTGATTTACTTCTTATAAGATTGTTTAGAACAAAACTTCTTCCCCTAAATTCAGTTACATAATAAGCTTCTTCAGCCAGATATAGAAAATTTTGTAAATCCAGAGTCGGGTTCTCCCCTGACCCTGAAAATAGTGGTACATGTACTAAAAAAGTTTCAAATGTCCCAGTGACGGACAGCATTCCGTCGCTAAAAGACATTTTTTATAAAAAACGAAAGCTACATAAAACACATAAATTTTTTGGAAAAACCCATATTACCAAACTAAAAGAAATTATACAGAGAAATTTCCAAAAAAAACGCGAGACTCTTAATACAAAATAAATCTTCCTATTCACTAACATTTTTTTTTTATATTTTTTTTTTTATTAACTAGCCAAATACAAAAAAAATTAATTTCCTTTAAATTTAGATCTAAAGATCCCAAACAAAATAAACTATTTATAAAAAACGATTTATATCAATCATGTAGAAAAAAAAACTATAATTTTATTTTCATTTCATTTTTTTTTATTTTATGCTCTCATAATAATATATATATTAGAAAAAAATTATTTATACATAAAAAAAATACAATGGTATATTATTTCAAGAAAACGGTATATTATTTATTCTTTTAACCAAAGAAGAGTTTTATTACAAACTATACAACTGTATGGTTTTTTCTCGAATTTGGGATAAGTAATACTTTGCCAGTTGCGTATACAATTATTGCATACTTTACCGTGCTTAGTATTATGTATTGTCCCCACGTAAAATATTACCGGCATTACTTTGGTTAAAAACGACAAGAAAACGGTATATGAAAAATTGAAAATGGTTATACTTAAAGTATATATTTTTTACCTTTTTTTTTTAAAAAAAAATTTAATGATTTATTTTTTTTTGCAAACAAACTAAACTATTTAAATCTACTAACAATAGTTAAACAATTCCAAAAAAAAACTACTACGATGATTTGTATTTTGATACCAAAAAAAATTATTACAACAAAATAATATACAAATTAAACAGAAACTACGCAAAATTGCGTCGTGTTTGTCCCTTGTTCGCTTTACGCGAAGTACAAGGGTGTTTATTTGTATTTTTTTTGTGTGTTTCGTTGTATTTTACTGACGTAACGTACTCGTTCTCGTTGTAGGCTGCTTTATATTTATAATAAAATTGCTCTCGACTTGATTTCCAAAAAAACTGCTTTTGCTCTTCTTTCGATGTTTTGTCCGTGAACCAAAATCCTGATTTTTTGATTTTCCCAAAAAAAATTTAAAAATTTGTCCAAAAAAGTGGTGGTTCTACCAAGAAACGTAGTACTTGGTTAACCGGCTGCGCCAATGTTATGTTCAAATGTTTAGGATATATTATAATCTGGCTATAGCCAATCTATATAATATTTGTTCCTATTGAACTGGGAGCGTAATAATTTAAATAAAGCTTCAAATATTTAAAGTTTAAATTAACTATTTATTTATTCAAAACTTATGTTAACAAATTAGCCTTGTACAGAACCTTTAATTCTGAAAGCTGTTAACTGTAAGCTGAATAAATTTCAACTCTCCGAATTACCATAAAAACCGCATTATTTATACACACTTTTTACTTCTCAGCTTTTTGTTTACATTAAAAATGTAAATAGACTTTGTTCCAATAATAATACAATTAATCATTTTGCGTAATCATAATTATTTTGCGTAATCATAATTAATAATAATTATTATTATTTGTATTTGTTGTTACCCAAAATTGCATACATTGCATAAATGCGCACTAAGCATTATTTATTATATGATAAGTTTATTAACTTTATGACATAGTTAATTTATTTAAATAATATTTTTTTATATTATTTCGCAATGCGTAATGCAAATATTTTGGGTTCAAATATAACAAAAATACAGGGACGGCGTTTTTTATTCCACAACACTTTGCTGATGCAATTCCCTAAGAATATTCCATTTTCCAAATTTTTCCCTATGTTTAATAACTCTCCCTGTTCGTTAACAGCTACTTCTATGATTTTCTCTGATCTCGCGGGTATTTTAATTTCGTTTTCCTTTATATTCAACTTTGATTTTCCACCTTTTCCTTGGGAGAACTCAAGATCCGCAGCGCAGTTGTCTGCTCCTGAAAATTTTCCCTTGGATTGTACTTTTTCCTTTTCTTTTGTTAAAATTGGTTTGTTCTCGTTGCCTGAAAAAACTTCAAGATCCGCTGCTCTATGGCCAGCTCCTGAGTTTTCTGGTTTTGAGTTTCCACCAATTTCAAACTCTTCGTTAATTCTATTATCCATTTTTCCTTTTTCAAAATTTCCCTTTTTAATTTCATCATTATTTCTCATAATTTCAAAGTGAATTCCTTTTTTAAACTCGATATTTTCTTTTACTTCATCATTATTAATTTGCTCTATTTTAACTTCATTATTTCTCTCTATTTCATTATTTCTCTCTAATTTTCTATTATAAAAACTATTCATTTCTTTATTTTCAAATTTATCGTTACTCTTTGTTTTGTACATTTTAACTTCCTCAAACTTTCTATTTACGTCAATATTATTCTGGTTCATAAAGGGAATTGAAAATTCATTTTTATTGACTTTTGTTTTGGGAAAATGTAAAGTCCTCTGTGGTCCTAAAATGTTACAGTTCTCTGCTAAAAAATCGTTTCCGAGAATTACATCCGCAGGAAGGTCGCAATTACTACCTACTACTTGGAACTCGCATCTCATTTCTTCTGGTGTAAAAAATTTTCCAAAGCACTTGCCTAAAGTGGCACTTTGGTTATGTATTGTATTTATTAATATATTTTCCTTAAGATCTATAGGTACCTCCTTAGCTATTTTTTCTTTTTTAATTAAACTTATTTGAGCCCCTGTATCTACCAATAATGTGACCTTTTTCGTGTTTGAAATGTCCAAAGGCATAGTCACTAAGGGATCTAAGCGGAGGTTACCGTTTTTTACACCCTTTCCTTCGTTGTTTGTGGATGAGAGTTGGGATTTTACCTCATCCCTTGCTCGTTTCCCTGCTTCGATTGGTAGTATTGCCGTGCTGGACATGTTAACTCACTGTGTCCTTCTCTTTGACACCACAGTGTCCTAATCGGAATGTGTTAACTCTTTGTTGAGTTGTGGCTTCCTGTGCTTTTGATTTATTAAACGGACAATTAGTTGCAATGTGTCCTGAGTTTTTGCATAAATAACACTCCATATGTGCCCATTTATTTTCTCTTTGTATGTTATTAGCTGGTGGTGCGCCTGTTTTGCGAGGTGCCCTACAATCCTTGCTGTAATGGCCCATCCTACCACAATTGAAACAAGTTACTCTTTGTCCATTGTTATTGTTTGGCACGTAAGAGTTATTTACTCGAAAAGCTTATCTAATGTTTTCTTTTCTTTTTTCTCCTTTTGCTCTTTTTTCTGCTCTTTTCGTAATGTTTTTATTCTGGCTTTAAAAGTTTCTTCCTGTGTTTTACTGCACCCTAGTCGAAGGATTCTGTGCAGGTCTTTTATTTCTCCGCGTCTTCTCGCTGCTTCCCCGCCTCTACTTTTTATTGGTTTCACTTCTTTGGGTGCTTCTTTTATTGTCGACGAATTTCTTTTCCAATATTCTGCTATCGATATTGGTTTTGGTCCCGCGGTGGGTGATTCACGTATTTTCTCTTCTATTTCTTTTTGTGTGGTTGTCATTTAGTACTTTTTTACTCCTTTATTATTTCAAGTTGTGAAGCTTTTAGCTTTTACACTACCTCATGCAATATGCACGTAGAGGGTCTGAAATAATAGGAATAAATTGTTGTAGTCCCTGTTCGTTTTTTGGATATTAATCCAAAAATTGGTCACGGCACCAATGTTGTGTTTGACCCTATATGAATTTGTTATATTCAACTTTATTTTTGGCTTGGCCTGATCGTCTTCGTATTATCTTCTTGTTAAACTCAAACTTTTATATTAAAAATAAACCTTTATATTGGAACTGTAAATAACTGTTTAATAAAACGTGTTTTATTTAGTTAATTTACTAAGTTCTAATATTAGGGTTCTTAACTGTAGGCTTGGCCTGTTCAGTAGAAGAATTCAAAATTCGAACTCTCCGAAATACCAATTTTCAGCTGTTTATATATTCTAATATTGCTTCTTCAGCAATATTAGAATTTTTCAATAAATAATTAATATTTCTTATTAATCAAAGGTAAGATTGTGCAACAATAATTCATACATTAATTAGGTCGCCATTGCTCATTGTGCTGATAACGCATTATACTTTATTATTATTAGTAAAGCTTATGTGCTTTCGTTTGTTTACCTTTTATATTATACATAGTTTGTTTACCTTTTTTATTATACATAATAACTTATGTATCATTTGTGTTATTTGGATACAATAATATATAGTATAATACGATGACGTATTATTGTTTTGGTTTTCATTATATATTATAATGCGCTATCGATACAATGCAATTTTAGGCAATGACGACATAATTGCATGAATGTTGTCACACAACAGCAGTTTTTATTTTATATTTTATAATTAAAATGGCACAATGGCTAAATTCAAAAACCATTAAAAAAAATGGAAGAGCTAATGTGTGATGATGTGTTGGCGAAAAAGAAATTTCCAACATTAGAACATATGGCGCTGGCGCAGTTCTACAACAGTGACAATTTCACTGAGCAATGGTGGAATGACCACAAAAAAAGGATTAATCTCGAAAGCTACATGTTTTCTGTAGCAGAAATACCAATTACTGGTATGAAAAGAACCTATTACCATGCATCTAATTTAGATGTAATAATTGCGGAACATGCAGAACTTAAATATAAATATAAAATATGTTGTGAAAACTTTTAATATATGATATGTATATAATAAATATTTTATAATAAAATATTCCTATAATTTTTCTTAATATGTAAATGAATTTTTTTTTATTACTATCTCCAAAAAAAAAATTGAATCTTATATAAAAGTGGCATATGAATAGAATGGAACTTTAGCTACATCAATTAATTCTTAAAATCTGACCACCGTAGAATACAAGAATTTGCATCATTAATCTTATATATAAGCATATAACTTTTTTTGTTTCAAAATAAAATATTTTAATATCAAAACTAAATACATCATAAATTTTTACAAATTCACACTCCAAAATTAAGAATAAATTCTTATATTATAATCAAGATTATGATATCTAGAATATTAACATATGTGTTAGATAGATAGATAAACTACTATATATATATATATATATATATATATATATATATATATATATATATATATATATATATATATATTATATATCTACATATATATACATATATCCACTTAGGAAAGAATTTTTTGAGATTTTTTTGTGTTTACGTTATATATTTATATATACATATATACACTATGTTTTTTTTTAAATTAAAAAAAAAAAAATATAAAAATTCATAAACACACAACTTAATTAATACTGCTGATAAGAAAAATAGTCTAATAAAATTAGCTTACATGTCCCAACATGCTTCAACCCACAACCACATTCCCACACCACCACAACCTATGCCAAAAAAGCCCACTACACCACCCACACCCCACCCCACGCCACAACCTCAACCACAATATCCAATTCACCAACCCCAACATCTCGACACACCAAAAAGTGCTTATTAAATAAAACATGCTCATTAAAGAAAAAAAATACGAATTTCACAAATTTTGGGGTTTGTTAAAAGCTCGAGTAGAACCCGCCTTGTTACCCTACTTATAACTATTACCGCTTGCTATCTCCTCTGGTATGACGTCTGGCGACGCCATCTCAGTCTTTTCATTTAATGTTTCTGATTTCGAAGTATTGCTGTTCACTATGTTTGATTGTGATTGACTATCATGATTTATGAAAATTGGAATTTTAATATCACCGACATCTGTAACCCCTGTACTGCGAAACTGATCAATATCGCTTGAAAACCTGATCACCTGATAGAATCAAATAGTGTAACTTTCATAACTTTCTGATTATTTCCCCAAATTTCCATTTAATTGAGAAATTATGTATATAAAATCGGCATCACCGCCAACGAAGCAATTTAACAAAAAAATATTTTTCAATTCTTAAATTCAATCAAAAGTATTCTAATTTAAGCATATAGATTTTTTTTCATAAATTTTCTTCCCCTCTTACACTTCTGTAACCCCCTGAATTTGATTTTTATTAATGTATTGTCAAGGGAATCCCACAAATACAACTATATTCATTGCATGGACATATTACACAACTAAATTCATGGTTACTATGTTCTCAAATATTATTTTCCTATATAATTTTTCAGAATTTTCCAAAAAACAATGCTTGCCATATTTATTTTCTATTTTAATTAATTATGCAAACCAAGTTATTAATTTGCAAACCACTTATCCAAAAAAAAAGTTAGTACATCTGCTTCCACTGCATACATTTGGTGTAGAATATCTGAATCGGAAATACTATATGTTTCTATATATAGCATTTTCAGGTCAAATTAGCCCTTTTACAAATAAAATTAGTCTTTTTAAATTTCAAATTTACCTTTTGAAATTTCAAATTCACCTTTTTACATTTCGAATTGGCCTTTTTATATATCAAATTGGCGTTTTCAGATTTCAAATTGGCCTTTTTAGATTTCAAATTGACCTTTTTACATTTCAAATTGACCCTGGTTAGTTTATTTTAAACTAATATGCTATAAAATTATATAAAATAGGGCCAATTAAAATTAAATAAAATAGGGCCAAGCGTAATGTTTTTAAATTCGACACAGGAAATCAGCATTTGTATTGTCCTTTGTTTATCTGTAGATTATTTTGTAATCGAATCCTGCTAGAAATTGTGCATAATGTAATAATCTTTGAGCTGTAAGTACTGGTAGACTTTTTTATGGACTGAAAATAGATATAAGAGGTTTATTATCAGTTATTAAAGTAAATTAACAGTAATTGTAAAATTTGTGCAATCCCCAAAATATTGCTGTAGCTTCTTTGTCAATCTGACTGTAATTTGCTTCACTTTTTGATAAACTACGAGAAGCAAATGCAATTGGCTTTCACCCTCTCTAGTAATATGCGATAACACTGCTGTCAGACCAACCAGTGAAGCATCTGTTGCTAATACTAATGGCAACTTCTCATCAAACGGTATCAAGACCTTTTAACTTATAAAATCCATTTTGATTTTATCAAATGGGATCTGACATTTGCTAGAGCATATACATTTTTTATCTTTTTGTAATAATTTATGTAAATTGTAAAGTTTACATGACAGCTCTGGTATGAATGTGTGATAGCAGTTAACTATTCCCAAAAATTGTCTTAACTCATGAACATTTGTAGGTGGATTAATTTCATTAATCGCTTTCATTTTATCATCTGTTTTATGGAGCCCATTTTTATCAATTCGATTACCTAAATACGTTACAGACTTTTTAAAAAGTACACTTCTCCATATTTAATTATAGATCGAATTTACGCAGCCGGTCTAGTAGTGCTCGTAAACTTAAATCAGTTTCTTGCAAACTGCTACCTGTAACGATTATGTCATCAAAAAAACAAGTTGTACCATCTAAATCAATTATGACATTTTCATCTATAAAACGTTGCCAGATATTAGATGCTGTTTTTACCCTGAACATTAATTTGGTCACTTTGTACAACCCTTTGTGCGTATTAACAGTTTGCATTAATGCACTCTCTTCTAACGTGCTTAAATGTAAATAAGCTTTGTGAATATCTAAAACACAATAATATTCACCATATTTTAATTTTTTATATAATATCATCAACCCATCTGATATTTGTCATTGACTATAGCCTGATTCAATGTGACCTTATAATCTGCACATAACCTAACTTGTTTATTTTTCTTAATTACTGGTACGATTGGGGTACCCCAGGCTGAATTTTTAACCTTAATTGATATTCCGTCCTTTTCTAATCGATCAATTTCACATTTAATTAAATCTTTTATTGCATATGGAACTGGCCTTGGCTTAATATAAATTGGTACAATTTTAATTTTCCTTGTATTTCAGGAATTTTACCGATTTTTGATTCAAATACATCGCTGAAATCATATAATATTTTATTAGCCTTTTGCTGTATTTCTTTTCCTAAATTAATTTCAGCAACATTGAAAGTATTTTCAATATTAAGATTGTGAATCTATTTATCCAATCACGGCCACATATTGAATCAAATCCATTCTTAACTATATAGATTTTGCCTGAAAGCGTAATGTTTTTAAATTCGACATTTACCTTAGATTCTCCTACAGGTGAAAATATTTGTTGATTATATGCACGTAAACACATATTGGTTGGATTTATTTTAATATTTGGATACAACTTTGAAAATGTAAGCTGGTTCATTCTGATAACTGCTGAATCAGTATCAAATTCCTCGTAAATGGTTTATCTTCTATTATTAAATCGATCAATATTTTCCCAGTTGCACCACTAATGGATTTCTTTTTGTATAACTGTAGTGCGTTAATCATGTGAATATCATTCTCATCATGTTTTTTCTCTGTAGTTTGTATTGACTGTACTTTGTTATTTCGTTGATCTCTATTTTTATTTTTATGTTGCTTTTCATTTACTGTAGGATTTTTAACTTTACTTTTACATACAGACGAAACGTGTCCTGCTTTAACGCAACTGAAACAACTGAAACGCAACTAAAACATCAGAACATCTACATTCACTCGCCTTCTGATTTTTTTTACCGCAACGGAAAAAAACAATTTTGCTATTGTTTGATTTGAAAGTTTTTGGAACATTTCCACTTCTAATTTGATGTATACTTGGATTTGACATTGTTCTACGCAGATTCTATAGCATATGATGTTCTTAACACTTCATCAAAATTATGTTTCTTTTCTTGTAATATCCGTTCTCTAATTTCAGCATCACGGACTTCGCAAATAAATTGTGAACGTAAGTGTGTCGAGCGTAGATGCTTGGCAATTCAAACATTTGCATTTACAATAGTTCGACAATTTCTTTAAGCAACATAATTAGCAATCGATTCACCTTCATGTTGAACTCTATTTGCAAACTTCTGTTGTTCAGTTACTTCATCTGATAATGGACACAGATGATCACCTAATAATTTTTTTAACTCTTGATAACTTTTCGTATTTGGTAAATTTGGGGCTGCTAAATTTGAGAGCAATTGGTATGGTTTGGTACCAATACAATTTATTTATTTATTTATTTATTTCAACAAAACAAGGTACAACGTGAAACTTAAATCTATATAAATATACAGGACTTTATTTTAATTTTTAATTATAATAATATTCAACCCATATATTTAAGAATTACATATATAAGTACAATAGAATTAAAAATATAATTAAATAAATATATGTAAGTTATACCACTAATGGTATAATTAAATAAATATATGTAAGTTATACCACTAATGGAAAAATATTTTTGTTTATACCTATTAATATTTTATAAATATATATACATGATAAAGGCAACATTACCCAATAAAGGAGCGTGTAAGGATAGACGTGAAGTGATTTTTTGATATGTCCGAGGAATAACTTTTACTGTGTTTGTTGAAAGTTATGCAACGTCTATTAATTCGTTCATTCCTGGCGTATTCTTTAGTGTGTGAGTAAGTCTTTAAGAGGCTTGTATGGCTTGTACGTCTGACGTCGTCATTAAACTTAATTCTATTTTTTATAGAGGTCACGTCAACATTACCATTCAATACGTCAAAAGTGGAACAAGAGATGAGCACTTTACGCCTTGAAGAAAGAGGAATGATATTAAGTAATTTAAGTCTATTTGAATAACTCGGTAAATTAGCAAAGTATTTGGGTTATGTAAATTTTGGGTTATGTAAATCGTGTAGTGCAAAAAGTAAGAATTGTTTTTGAATCGATTCGATTCTGTCAATATGAATTTGAAAAAAAGGATCCCAGATAGAACATGCATATTCAAGGACCCGACGGACGATTGAACAATAATGATTTAGTTACCCAGACTTTCTTAAATTCTTTTGCTCTTCTTTTAATGAAACCTAGTTTTTTTGCCTTAGAAACTATTTGGTCGATGTGGCAAGTGAAGCTAAGTTTCACGTCCAACAGAACACCTAGGTCATTGATATGATCAGCCCGATTGAGGTGTGTACCATTAATATGGTAGTCATGCAGCAAAATTGATTTTTTTCGGGAGAAACTAATCACATGACATTTTTTTACATTCAGGTTTAATTTATTGGAAATACACCAGTTTTCTAGGTCCTGAAGTTTCTTTTGTAAGAAGATAGAGTCAGACAATGTAGCTATGATGTAATGCTCTAAGGTCCTTGTTTAACCATGGCTCAGTAAGTTTGTCTTTTTTTATGATTTTTGCAACGTTTAGTTCTATTATATTGAAAATCTCATTATAAAATACTGATGAATTATTGTCAAGGTCGTTGGATGAGAGCATGTCGGTCCAGTTGATGGTAGCCAGAGCATTGTTGATACTTTCATAGTCAGCGTTTTTAAAATCAAATACAACTTTTTTGTTGTAAGTCTTAGTAAACGTAATATGAGACGTTTGAAGTTCCACAATGATGGCGTTGTGAAGTTTAGAGTTAGAGAAAAGATTAGAGGTAGTGCCGGCAGTTGTAACAGTTGCTTCGTTTTATGTATTTGTAAAAACTAAATCAAGCCACTTCCCATTGCTATTAGGACAAGAATTAATTTGTTGAATGTCATTACTGTAAAATAAGTCAATTAATGAAAAATCAATTTCATCAGTAAAATTAACTGGGAGCAAGTGGTTGTCATAGTCATATTTTATAAAAAGAAGCTTTGGGCGATTAAGGTCACCAAGGATGAAAAATTTATCATTTTCTACCATTGAACTGATGATATTTCTTGATGACTCATAGAATTCATTATACATACTTTCGTCAGAATTTGGTGGGATATATACTGCACCAATATATATATTGCTTTTATTAATCAGTATATTAATGAATTTATGCTCAAAGTGACCTGATTGGACAGTAGAAATATTAAACTCCACCACCTCTAGACATACCAGAAGCACTATAATCTCTATCGTCTCTATAAATGGTCCATTCGCTATTGAGAATTTCTTCGTTTGTATAAGAATCACTAAGCCAGGTTTCGGAGATAATTATTATATCAAATTGGCACGAGCTGGCTTCAAGAAATAAGTTCTTTATTTTGCCTCTTATACTACCACAGTTATGATAAAAAATTCTAAGCGGGCTTGATGGCGTAAAAGATTTAGAATAAGGGGATGTAAAATGATTTTTTTTTCGGTATTTTGTCTTTGTAGGGGACGAAAAAACTTGTCCTGATTTTCCCTTAGTTTTTGCATTTGAGCCGTATGCTTAGAGTTAATATGGGACTCAAATGTAGTTAGATCTTTTTCAGTTTGAGATTTCGAAAATCATAACTGCTCATGAAATTTGAAATATAAAGATTCTAAGGCATTGAAATCAGTTGGTAAGCCTTCTTTTTGAATAGAGACTAATGTGCTAGTTTTAGTTCTACCGTCTACACAAATGCCCTGTGGTTGCTTGTGTAGATAAGCCAAGAATAAGCGTACGTCCTCAAAAAGTCTACGTTCCCTAAGCCGACCCAATAAATATCTATTTTCCGAGCTATTTATAGAATTAGCTGTAAGTTTTACTTTTGGTGGGAAAAGAGGATCTAAAAAGGATTTAATATGAGGGCTGTTGCCTTTATTTTTTGTTTCATTAATAGTTTCACCCTGTATAACATTAATTGTTTCTATAACAGGAACCTTATTAATAGAGTTAAGGTTGAAACTAGGTCGATTCATGTAATTAATTTTTTTGTTATTATTTTTATTAGTATTAATATTATTATTATTTTTATTACAATTATTAATATTTTTATTATTATTATCATTATCATCTTTATTATTATTATTATTGGTAATATTATTATTATTGGAATGTGTATGTGTGGAAGTAGGGATTTTAATATTAGTGGTGTGTGTCGGTGCAGAATGAACTATTGCTTTGTGTATAAATTGATTAGAATGGTATATGGGATTTTTTTTAGTAAAATGTGGAATATTGTTTTGAGTGTTGGTGTTTTGATAGGGTCTATTTTTATATTTATTTAAATTATTATGCTTATTAGTATTTTTAATAGATAAATCACAATTATCATGATTAAACAATTGAGTTTTTTTAAAAGTTAGGATTAATATACTTAGAATTTAAGTTTTTATTCTTATTCATAGAGTTAATTTTATTTTGACTCTGCCAATATGATAGTTTTATTTTACCCCATGTGAAGACCTACTTCTTGGAAGATGTGGAGAAGAAAAACCATTCATATTTCATTGGAATCATAATTTTAAAACTGCTGTATTTTGTATTTCTTTTTCTTGACTTATGTGGTATTATTCTTTCACATTGAAGATAAGAAATTCCAAATTGGTTCTTAAAATATTCCGTAAGCCATGATTCATCGACTTTCCTTGCTACACCCCTTAAGAAGTAAGCTGCAGTTTCATCACTTGTAGCTTTATTGACTATAGAATTAATAGAAAGAACAGAAATTGCCTTATTGGTGCCTTTTTCTTTCTTACTATTTTTTATCTTCGTATGAGTGATTGAACTTTCCATTTTGTGCGTAATTCGGTTATTCCAGTCAGATTCAGCCAAAGGGCATTGAACTTAGTGATTCGCGGTTTAGAAATCGTTTGTGTGGATAATGCGGGTGGTTGAACTACTTCAGGACATCAGTTAATAATTGCAGAAATTTGGGGTAAACTCCGCGATACTTTAATAACAGGATTGTCAGATTCAATTGACTGTATAGCAATTTTACCATCGTCTATTAGATTCCCAGTATCATGTAATTCTGCATGAATTGTTAAGTTGCGAGGTGTGCTATAGATAGTCTGGGTTTCCGGTAAAGTATCCAGTTTACCTGATATTAACTTAAGTTCATCAAGAATATCGTTAATTCTCCGCCGAGCAGCCGAGAGATCTACACTAAGCCTACTAAAATAATTTTTTAAACCATCGTCATTCAGGATATTTGCCATAATCGAAATGCTTCAAAGAAATGTCATCAATTTTGCCTGATTGATAAGTTAAGAGTTTAGATGATTTATCGAAATGTTCTTTAAGGTCATCATTAATTAATTTAATTTCCGATTTAAAAAATTCTGATAAAACAGATTTTCGAACGCTAGAATGAATTGAGGCAAATTCTTTTTTTAGTTCCAATATAAGCAAGTTATTACTATCATTTTGCGTAGATTTATTATTAATCATAACTTTTATTTTGGAAAGCTCGCTTTCGATATTTTTGAATTTAGATTTAACTGTGTCATTAATGGTGTCCAAGTTGTTGGTGATATCTTCAATATTTTTATCATTGCTATCAAATTTGTGGAGTTGGCTTAGAATAATTTGACTATTCGATACGTTGTCAGTGGCTGTCGACTTGATCGACTCTGTCAAACCTTTTATATGTACGTTATTGCATTTAATAGCCAACATGATATGAGCGAGAGAGATGTCTTTAGATTCATTGCAGTAAAATGGAAACAGACTAAGGTATTCTTTTAGGTAGTTTGAAGATCTTCTACTAAGTCCGATACAAATAGGATGAAAAGACTTACCGCAGATTCCGCCACAGTTCACCCAATCGATGTTGTTATCAATTACAGCACAATTATTATTTCCGCACTTTATAGACATTATGTATTTATAGTTATATGAAAATTTTATATGAAATTCTAATATATTAATGGTGTTATGTTCAAAAGTTTATGGAAATATTATTATATTCTGGCTATAGCCAATCTATATAATATATTTTCCTGTTGAACTGGGAGCGTTGATATATTATTTTGGCCTTTGCCAGTTAAATAATATATTAATTTTAATTAATAAAACTCCAATTTTACTGTTACTATATAATATGTAAAAACTTTATTTGTTCAAAGTAGCTGTTATTATTTAAACATTAACTCTGTACAAAACTTTACTGTTTCGAGAGTTGTTTAATGAAAGCTGAACAAATTTCAACTCTGAATTACCAACGTATTTATAGGCAAATATTAATTTACCGGCCTTTGTTTACATAAAAATGTAAACGAACTTTGATTCAATAATAATAATACAATTTACTATTGAGCAATCGTCACTCAATAATAATTATAATTAATTGTAATTGTTCATACCCAAAATTTGCATACACTGCATAAATGCGCACTAAGCATTATTTATTATTTGTTAAGTTTATTAACTTTATGACATAGTTAATTAATAAAATAATATATTTAATATTATTGCGCAATGCCAATGCGTGTGCAAATATATTTTGTGGTATAAAAATAAAATACATTATTTATTACTAGGACGGTGTTTTTATTCCACAACACCTCCCCTTTTCAAGTACTATTTGTTAAGTTTATTAACTTTATGACATAGTTAATTAATCTCTTAAAGATAGGTTGTATGGTAATTCAGAATTTCTCAATCTATTCAGCTTTTGGTATACATTTTTTTTTTTTTTTGTAAATTTTGTCTTAATTTTTATTAACTTATTTTCTATTTAGTTTATTTTCCATATAAACCCTTTTTTTCACAATATTTAATATATAAATTTTAAAATTGGTATAGTTATACCTTCTCTATATCAATTTTTTACATATTTATTTATACTTCTTTTTTTTTAATTTTCTTAATCAATTTTTTTTTTTTTTTATTCAATATTCAAATTATTATCTCTCCTTTTCAACACTTTTTCTTTTTTTTACATTTCTATTTATTTTCCTTTTATTCTTTTTTAAACATTTTGTTTTAAAAACCGAATTATGCACTCTTAACAATTGGTTAAGAAAATTAACCTATCTTTAAGAGATTAGGCTCGGTCGTTTCCCTAAAACATTTTTTATTTTTATACGCATTTTAACAACTATTTCAATATTTTTTAATTCAATTTCTATACTTCTTTCAAATAACTTTTTAATTCCTTTTACAACAATTTTACATTTAATTTCAACAATTGTTCAAATTCAATTTTCATAACCATGTTGCATTTCATTTTAATAATTTTATATCTCAATTCTACATTTCAATTTTAATCATTATACAATTCATTCAACTTTAACTCAATTTTCATAATTTCTTTTAATATTAAACAATATTTTCCAATTTACCAATACAACATTAATATACAATTTACGTTTTTAATCTTCAATTTTATACAATATTTATTTTTTAAAACATCAATATACGTTTTACATTTTTCATCTTTAAATAAAACTTCATTTTTTCATTTTTAAAGAACTTAACATATTTCTTCCTTTACATAAAACAATATTAAATATTTCTTCATTTTTAAACAATATTTTAAATATCAATTTTAAATATTTTCATAATAATTTTGGTTTTTTTTTATATAATTTACAAAACAATTTTATTTTTATTTTCAATCATTATTTATTTAATATTAACTTTAATAATCTTCGACTTCCTTCCCCTTTATCCTTTTTTTATATTTATTTACCTTTTTTTTTATTAATTCTAACAATTATCCATTAAAATTTTACAAATTATTCTTATTCTAAATATGTATATTTATATTTTTTTTATTTCGATTTTGTATTTAAATTAATTTAATTTATTTCTTAGACTAAAGGTATGCAAATTTAAATTTAGACTATTTTAATAACTTTCAACTATATATATATATATTTTTTTTCTACAAGTGCATTTATTTTTTTAATAAAACTCTATTTCGTATTTTAACTGTAATTGGCTAGTTATGATTCCCTAAAAGTTAGAGCAGGCAGTTTTATAAAAAAAGATTAAAATAATAATTTTCTTAAAATTTAATTTTAAATGCCAACAAAAATATTAAACGAATATATTTTGTTACAAAAATTTTTTAATTTGTTTAATAATTTAATTTCCTATTGTCTCGAAACTTTAAACTATATGTTTTATATTGTATTACTATAAAAATACATAATTAATTTATATAAAAAAATGAATTTGATTTTAATTTTTTTCCTAAAAATATGCACTTAAATACTAATTATTCTATCAAAGACAATAGTATAGTCTATAGTGTATATATAAGTATAAGTTTCCCAAATAATTATTATTGAAATATAAAAACTAAGCTACATTTAGAATTTAACATTTTAACCTATAAAGTTATAAAAATCATTATTTTCGAGTTTCTTCTGATTAATAAAATGGCATGTTTTCTAAAATATTTATAATTCCGTGGAATTATAGTAGGACTATACTTATAAGTTTTGTGCGCATTTGGTAGCGAACAATTTTCATTAAATGTCTGTTTTTCCTTTACTATTTGTGTTTCAGGAGTTATATTATTTATTTTTACAATAAAATTTGAGTTATATTATTTATTTTTACAATAAAATTTGTATGCAAGTTGGGCCATACTTGACACTTTTGTCGCATCAATTCTGTTTCTATTTCTTCTACATGCTTTTCGATATACTTTTCTGTATTTTCATTAAATTGTATTATTTGATAATTTTCCTGCTGTGGAACTATACTCGGTTTAAGTTCCGAAATTAATATTTCTTCGTTTTTATCCTGTACTTCTTCATTTTTATATAAAGTCTAATATGACTTAATGCTTCTTCCGAATTTTCTTCATATTTATGAATCTTTTTATCCTTACTTTTGTTTTTTCTACATTGTTTTTTTACGTTGGTTATAGTTTCAGTTTTTTCATGCTGTATTTCTATAACAGTTCCAAATTCTATTTTTTCTTCCTCCAATTCTTTACTCTCTTCTACTATATTATGTTCTTCTACTACTTCGGATTGCTTCATTTTATTTATTTCTAAAATTACACTGTTGTTTTCTAATTAATTTTCTACACAACAATTTACTGGATTTAACTTATTTTCCATTTCTTTTAAAACTGGTTTTTTGAATGCCGAATTCATCAATACTAAATTGTTTGGGTAGCACCCAAGCGTGGTACTACTGCAAGCTTGGAATGAACGTAAATTTACTTCAGGTTTCCTAATTGGGGTTTTAACAAAAGGAACTTCTATCGCCTTTTGCTACTCGAAATTTCCTGTAATTTTGACGTATCCTGAATATTGCATTTTTTATATAAATTATTGTAATTAGAACTACCATCTTTGGGTATTCTTTTCTCCATTTTAATTACTTCATATTCATTATCTATTTCATTATTACTACAAAATTCTTCATTACAATTTCTCAATGTTTTACTATGCCCCTGTGGCGTATTATATGCAATATTTTTATTACTTTTTTCCTCAATTTTAAATGAATTTCTATTCATTATGATAACCTGAGCTCCATTGTCCTTTGAAAGCTTTGCTTCATCTATTTTTGATATATTCATTGATAATTCAATATTTTCTTTATAAGTTTTTTCCTGTAAATTTTGTCTTCTTAATAACATAATGGTGGGGGATGAATCAGGGCGTTTTGATTCATCACTTATTAAAGCACGCGATTCATACTTTTGCTTAGCAGCGCAGTTAAATATACTGTGTCCTGGGCAGTCGCACCATTCACAATTTGGCGCCACTAAATTTTCTTGATACATTATACAAAAACGGCTAGTATGACCTAGTTCTCCACAACTATAACATTTTATATTATTTGTTCTATAATTAATTTTATTATTTGTCTTAAAATTTCTATTGTAGCTATTTATATTATGTATTTGGTTTGGTACTGAGTGCTTTTCGAAATATTGTTGTCCCGTAGAATAATTTTCGTTATTGAAATTATCATTATTTTTACTTTTAAGATAACCTGTGTTTTCATTATCCATTTTAATTAATAATTTCCTTAATAATATGGAAATATCATTTTCCCTTGACAGATTTTCTGTTGAATTGCTCAATGTGTAGTTTTCCCTGGCGTATTGTGATCTTACATAAAATTTTAATTGTTCCGAACATAATCCTCTTTTAAAACTGCGTTTTGCTACTTTCGTCATTTCCTCTTTTAGAACCCTACCCTCACCTGGGTAAGTGTTTTCTACCATAATTGTGTAGGCCACCAGCTTTTGCAAGAGTCTACTTCCAAAATTTTCTACTGTTTCATCCTGTCCCTGATAACATTCCTCCAATTCCCTAGCTAATTGAGGAAGGTCCTTATAAGGTACAAAGTAATCACACAAAACATTTTTAAATTCCTCAAAATCTGTAATATTTTTATGTTGGAAAAGAGTATTCGCTTTTCCTTTTAATTTACTTCTTATAAGATTGTTTAGAACAAAACTTCTTCCCCTAAATTCAGTTACATAATAAGCTTCTTCAGCCAGATATAGAAAATTTTGTAATCCAGAGTCGGATTCTCTCCTGACCCTGAAAATACTGGAACATGTACTAAAAAAGTTTCAAATGTCTCAGTGACGAACAGCATTCCGTTGCTGAAAGACATTTTTTATATAAATACGAAAGCTACATGAAACACATACAATTTTTGAAAACCCCATATTACCAAACTAAATAAATACAAATCTTTTTTAAAAAAAACGCGAGACTAAGATACAATAAATTTTCCTATTTACTAACATTTTTTTATACTTTTCTTAAGTTTAGATCTAATGATCCCAAAAAAAAATAAGTTATACGAAAAAAACCATTTATAATTTTATTTTCATTTTATTTATTTTTTAATTTATTTTATGCACTTTAAATAACAAAATATATATACCAGCAAAAAAATTTATTTGATTTTACATAAAAAAATTATTTGATTTTTTTACATTACTTATTCTTTTAACCAAAGAAGAGTTTTATTACAAACTATACAACTGTACGGTTTTTTGTCAAATTTGGGATAAGTAATACTTTGCCAGTTGCGTATACAATTATTGCATACTGTACCCTGCTTAGTATTATGTATTGTTCCCACCGTATAAAAAGTTACCGCCATTACTTTGGTTATTATTATAAAAAAACGACAAGAAAAAAAAAAAATGATATTGAAAATGGATATATAAATAGAATGATTTATACAAAAATATTTAAATCTACTAACTACATATGTTAATATATAATCTTAATAATTCCCCAATAAAATCTCAAATTACGTCGAATTGTTGTATTTAATACTCCAAAAAAGATTTTTCACACACAAAAAAAAAAACAATTTTAAAACAAAAGCTACGCAAAATTGCGTCGTGCTTATCCCTTGTTCGCTTCACGCGAAGTACAAGAGTGTTTATTTGTATATATTTTTGTGTTTTTTTTTTTACTTGCAACTGCTTTGTTAAAATTGTTCCTTGCTTGTTGTTGCTTCCTGGCTCTCCTTTTTCTCCTCTATTAGTCCTTCGTAAAAAATTCTGATTTTTTTTTTCTTTTTAATCTTCCAAAAAAAATTTCGATCGTTGTCAAAATTATTGGTTCTACCAAGAAACGTAGTTCTTGGTTAACCGGCTGCGCCAATGTTATGTTTAAAATATTATGGAAATATTATTATATTCCGGCTATAGCCAATCTATATAATATATTTTCCTGTTGAACTGGGAGCGTTGATATATTATTTTGGCCTTTGCCAGTTAAATAATACATATATTAATTTTAATTAATAAAACTCCAATTTTACTTTTACTATATAGTATGTAAAAACTTTATTTGTTCAAAGTAGCTTTTATTATTTAAACATTAACTCTGTACAAAACTTTACTGTTTCGAGAGTTGTTTAATGAAAGCTGAACAAATTTCAACTCTCTGAATTACCAAAAAACCAACGTATTTATAGGCAAATATTAATTTACCGGCCTTTGTTTACATCAAAATGTAAACGAACTTTGATTCAATAATAATAATACAATTTACTATTGAGCAATCGTCACTCAATAATAATTATAATTAATTGTAATTGTTCATACCCAAAATTTGCATACACTGCATAAATGCGCACTAAGCATTATTTATTATTTGTTAGGTTTATTAACTTTATGACATAGTTAATTAATATAAATAATATATTTAATATTATTGCGCAATGCCAATGCGTGTGCAAATATATTTTGTGGTATAAAAATAAAATACATTATTTATTACTAGGACGGTGTTTTTATTCCACAACAATGGTTTCAAAATTTAAATTAAAATCACTTTATTAGTAAATTTTTATATTACAAAAATAAAGTAATGTATATAAATTTCACAATAGTACGATTGTAGAAATATAAAATTTATAAAATTAGAGGTCAATGAATATTTATGAATATTTATAATAATAAAATATAAAGCACTAATAAAAATTATAATTTAAATTAAATTATAAATTAAAAACACTTTATGAGCAATTTTTTTTTATATTACAAAAATAAATAATATATAAAATGTATCTAAATATCACAAAAGTCCGATTACAGTATTAAGTTATTGCATTATATTTTTTGTTAAATTAATGTTTCAAAAAAGACATTATTAACTTGGCAAAGAAGCGACAATCTTCCAAGTCGAACTGGTGGCGATGGAGATAGGTATCCAAGAAAATATCAGGAGAGCTCATCGCAATAGGAAAATATATATTTTAACAGACAGCCAGGCAGTTTTGAAAGCTCTAACATCTTATACACAAGAGTCGAAACTGGTGTGGGACTGTCTTCAAAACCTAATCATCCTGGCCAAAAGGAATAACGTTACCTTAATGTGGGTTCCAGGACATATAGGAAGAGAGGGTAATGAAGACCTTGCCACGAATGGCGCAAAATCAAATTTCATTGGACCTGAACCATTCTGCGGTAAACCAAGAGGACACTCAAACCTCATTATTCGAAAATGGATAGAAAAAGAGCACAATATCTACTGGAACCAACTTCCAGGTTTGAATATATCCAAAAAATTAATCCACCCACATAAATTAAAAGTGGAGGACATCCTTAAAATCAGCAAAAAAGACATCAACACCGTTACAGGTCTCATTACAGGCCACAGTCCTGCTAAGTACCTCCTAAAAAAATGTCCTTGGCTGAATCAGACACCTGTCGTTTCTGTCTAAACGATATAGAAACAACAGAACATATTCTCTGCCACTGCGATGCAGTAGCAAGGAGAATACTAAATCTTCTTGGAAAAGGCTTCCCTTCAAATGAAGAACTGGCATCAATGGCCCCCTCAATCATTCTCAGATTTTTCCAATCGTTAAATATGTGGTAGGGAAAAGTGGCAGTAAACGCACAATAGATCGAAGAGGTCGCAGTGCTCTCTCGCGGTCCCCCAATCTAAAAAAAAAAATAGAAATAAATAAACGGCATCATATATTATAATATTCGTATTTCAAATAAAAGTATATAAATTTTACGAATTAGTGCTCAACAAAAATACAATTTATTCAGCGAGGTAATACTGAAGAATCAAAGCAAGTGAATGAAGAAGAAACCAATGCATTTACTAGTTGTACTTGTGACACCCCTAAATTTTCAAATAACAAACACACCTAAAAATAAAAGAAAAATTCAAATATATTTATAAAAAGAAGTAATAAATAAACAAATTTACCTGCCACAATATCGCCGGCCATGCTGGGTTGTGTTTGGTGTGTGTCTTCTTGTAAATTGTCAATATTTTTATTTCTGTATGTTGGTGTTGTTTCGTCAAATAACAGTGATGGTAGTACTAGATATCGCTGTGGTGGTGGTGAGTTAACTTTTTCCGACCCAAAACAAAAGATGCTCTTCATTTGACCCAGGGTCTAATGAAGGGCAAAAAGTGGGATGATGTGTCGGAAAACGTCAACATTCGGGGATTCATGTTTCGACGGTCGCGCTGGACACATAATTTTTGTTTTCGATGTAAATTTTTTTTTTGGTAACAAAGTTTTTTTTTGTGTATAGAGTTATTCGTTTTTTTAATTTTTGGAAGAATTATGAGAAAAAATGTAGTGCGACGAATTAGAATTAGAAATTAGAGTAAAAAAAAAAGACCCCACATATAAAAAGAAAATAATAATTATTATTAAATATAATTATATCAGCGAGAAAAAAAAATTTGGAAAATACATTTTAACCAAAAATCAAAAAAAAATATTAAGTTACAAAAAAGGACAAAAAAAATCCAAGAAGAAGAAGAAAAAAAAGAAATTGAGAAAGTTATTCAAATATATAGATACCGAGTGTTTTACCGGCTAAACTTAAACATTTTTAAATCGGAAAAAAAAATTTAAAATAAGTGTCCAGCGCGCGCGATTCGTCGTCGCAAATAATCATCGTCGTATCAAAATTTTGTTCCTGTTTTGTTGGTGTCCTGTGTTCTAGTCCTGGTTGCGGAGTGTCAGCAGTTCAGTCTGAAAGAGTCTTCGTGGGAATTCCTGTGTCTTGTTTTTTTTTTGTTCTAATTTCTTTTTCCTCTTGTTAATTAAATTGTGTAAAGTAGTTTTTTTGGAATTGTCATTATTTAATTTTTTGTATAATAATAGAGTTATATATATATATAATTATTTGGTGAAAATTAGTAGTCGCGTTTTCAGGGTCTCGTGTGGCTGAACCTGACATGTCTGGAGCAGCAACCTAACCGCTGGGAAAGAAAAACAAGGTATGTCTTTATTTATTTAATTTTGGCAATGATGGCAAGGCAGTGCCAACCATATATGTAATTATATATATATATATATATATATATATATATATATATATATATATATATATTCTTGAAGAAGTACGAAAACAAAAAGAAAGATCGAGCTGTCATTTAGTTAATTATTCCTTTATTACTATTTATTTAAATTAAAAAAAAACTCTTTTTAGTTTTGATAATGATAATATTAAAAATATAAATAAAATTTTTTTGTTAAATTATAAATTAAAAATATTGGTGTTGTGTATTTATTCATTTAATTTCTATTTAGTGCAATTTTTTTTGGTGAAGACATCGTTTGGTGGCATTTGGTTATATTTGGATTTGTTGTTTTTTTTGTATTTTCTTCGGAACATTTTCTTTTTTCAGTTCCTTTTCCTGAGAATTTTGGTGATAATTTTTTGTTTTTGAATCATGGCTGGCTAAGAGGAGTCAAACTTATGTGAACCAGCGTAGTCTCGGATGTTCCTCTCGTGTGGCTCTTCGATCCATTCGACTTGTTATTATGTAACAGGTGAGTTGGATTGAAGAGTTATCTATTTGGACAATATGGTAGTTTGTAGGATCATTGGTCGACCCACACCCCAAAGACTGCTAAGCCGGCAATAGGAGGAAATCCCAATGATCCTGGAAGCTGAGAGTAAATAAGAAGAGAAGTAGTTATTTTTTGTTGTAGAAAAATTATTTTTGGTCTTGTTTCGTTTTAGCGATTGTGCCTAGGTTACTCAGACCTGGCGCCCAACGCTCTCAGCTTCCGAACCCTTCTCCTCCGAACTTACCTTCAGCTAACATATCAATAAATATTGATAATGTTACAATTGGCGCCCCAATTTGTGGCTGAGAAAATACATCAATTGTTGATACAATTGGTGTCCAATTTTTGTTCATAAATTTTAAAAACTTTTCTTTGTTGATGTGACGTTGGTCACCCGAACATAGTAAACAACTCCATCGACGACGTGTGATGCTGGAGATAGGTTCGCATGGAGTTGGTGAGATTACCATATTGTCGTCATTAAATCCTCTTTTGGCTTGCATTCCTTCCGACGGCTTCATTATAAAAAAAAAAAAAATTAAATTTTTTTTTTTGTGTAAATATTTATTCGTGTGTAATTGCTCGACTGGTAGTTAGATTTGTTACTTTGGTGGTCCATGGTAATTCCTACCAGTCTTTTGTCCATTATTTATTGTCCGAAGTTGACTAGTAATTAAGGTAGTGCTTATTTACACCTTCGGACCTTTGTTATTTAATTGTTGACACCTATTATTGTTAGTTAGATACATAATACGGTGGTCTGTATTATGTCCTAGCAATATTAGGTGTTTGTTTTTTTTGTGCATCGGGAAATTTTTTTTTTCTAGAAGTGGGGCTTGAGGACGAAATGATAAGACAGGAGTTTCCCCTATATGCTCTGCCTATGAATCCTTGGTACAGTTCCTAGTCACCTTGTTTTCCTTTTCCTATAAAAATTCTGGCTGCGATGGTTCACTTAATTTGTCAGAAATTAGAACAAACATTTAAAAAGAAAGTTAAAAACAATTTTTTTTTAAATAAAACACAAAAAAAAAATTGAAATATTTTGTTATAAAAATTTTTATTGAATACTAAAATAATCAACTTTCCAAAACCTAAATTATTTATAATAATTATTAAATTAAAATTATTTATAATTTATAAAATTATTAATTATATAAAATAAGAATTGATAAAAATTATTAAATTAAATTATTGAAATTAATTTAAAACAAAAATTAAAATCGGCGCCACACAAAGTTTTTTTATTTATTTAGGTAGTGTTAGGTATACAATTATTTATTTATTTTAACAAATTTTTGTTCATTTTGGTAGTAGTTAATAATTTTTTTTTGTTATTTATTAAATAGTGTTGTAGAATTTATTATTTATTATATTATATCTAGTTTATATTTTTTTTTGTAGTAGTGTAAAAAATTTACAATCAGTGTTATTTATATTTACAATTTTTGTGGTATTTATTATTTACAATTTTTATTATTTATATTTACAAAGTTTTTCTGTTATTTATATTTACAATATTCGTTCATTTATACACTGATTGTTATTTATTTAAAATTTTTTTGGTGAAGTCGGGTTTACATTATTGTTTTTATTTATTTAGGTTAGGGTTAGTTTACAATAGTTGTTATATATTTATTAAAATTTTTCTAAATTAATTATTATTTTAGGTAATTAATTATTAGTGTTATTTATTATTAGTGTTAGTATTAGCTTATTGTAATAGTATTTGTAGAATAGGTCCTAGAGTAGTATTAGTCATCACCGCCGCTGAAATAAGCAATTAGATCATTAGATTTATAAAATTAATTTAGTAATTGGAAAAATATAATGGCTACCTTTAAACACTTGATAGATCCGGTTTTGTTAGATGAGGATGAGTGGGCCTATGAATTAGGAATCCGGAACCTACTGGTTCGTACGGATACCACAAATATTCGCGCCTCAGTAGAATACTGGATGAGGAGATAAATAAGAAAACCAATTTGCCAAAGCCAAATATCTCCTATCCAGAGGGCCAATTAGGCATCTGCGAAGGAAAGGTATCTTCCTGTAAAGCGCTGATCCTCGACGGCCTAAAAAACTCCAACAAGGATGCGCTTGCTATCGCCACAACAAAATCATATCACGTGTGGGATAGATTAAATCGTCTAAAAAATGTTGAAAAAAAATATTCTGGTCCGGTTAGGAGTTTAATTTTAGAATTAAAAGAAGGTTTAGAAAAAATAAAAGCATTTACCCTTACGTCGGAACTATCTCCTAGTGTGAAGAGAACGTGGATGGTGCCAGCGGTCTATTAATTCCGGAACTGGCTCCATTAGAAAAATCCGTTTCTGCCGTAACTGGAACGGCCCCTACAAAGATAGTCGATAAAAATAATAACAACAACAAAAATAAAGTACCTGAACAATGTCCGGATACGGGTGCTTCGGTAGGAAGTCCATGGTCATTACCGTCCAATCGGCAGATGTCGGTGGTGATGCCCAGCCCAGGTCCGTTCGGTCCATGGACCGCGCCACGGTCGGATCCGTATTTCCAACGGTTTGGTTCCCACGAATCGCAGCAGCAAATGCGTCTGGAAAAAAAACTACATTATAATACTGGTCGAAACAATTATCAGAGATCGAATCAGCCATATATTCACAACGGGTTCAATAATAATAATTTTACTTACTCGCAACCACCTCCGCTACCAACAGGATGGGATCGTCAGGGTCTTGATGTGTCGAATGTGATTGTGGATCAACAACGGCAGATTAATGAACTGCGGGAGTTGCTCGCTAGGCAGCAAATCGCGTCATCGTTACCACAGCCCCAGCGACAAATACCAATAGCTGTCCGGTATGATTTACCACCTACGCCAGTGCCGCAAGCGCAAGCAACTTCCCTACCGTCCACTGGATATACACCTACCAGGAATCGAGCTAAAGTATTAGTGAGGATGAAGAAATTAATTTTAGATCGCAAGTACGAGAGAATCGTCGTAATCCGGTAGCGAATTGGGGGATCCAGGTCGATGGTTCGGGAAAAGGATTACCGCTATCGGAATTTATTTTCAGGATTGAAACATTAGCTCGTGGTGACCAATATCCAGTGGAGAGTCTGGTCCTGTCCATAAGCCAACTTTTGAAAGGCAGGGCAGACACATGGTACTGGCAGTTCATTAGGCGGAATCCACAGACAACTTGGTCTTTCCTGAAAAAGGCGATGAAGGAGGAATTCGACGAAGGTGATGAATATGGGGCCATAAAAAGATTGATGGAAGCTCGGAAGCAGAGATCGCAAGAGAACTTTTCTGATTTTAGGTTGGACATGGAGGGTCTGCGATTGCGATTGAGACAGGAAATTTCAGACGACGATTTTCTGAACCGTCTCCAGTATAATTTGTATCCAGGCTATAAAAAAGCACTGATTTTGGAAAACATTGTAACCCTAAATCAGCTGGACAAATTATGCAAGAGATTGGAGAGAAAATTGAAGGAAATAGGGGAATGCGCTGAGGATCAAGTTCGCTCAAGAAGAGCTTATGTTAGCGAACTCGATGATATGGCCGAAAATATTACGCACGTACCTGATTCTATGTCTGAAACCGCCAAGACTGAACAACCTGTGATAACATCTGTGATAACACAAACGATTTCTGTTTTTCCGTCCACAAATCCGGTAGAAGTCCTTTCTGTTCAGCAACCTTCGTCTGTTCGTCCCATTCCGTCCGAAATTTCACAGCGTCGTGAAAATAAAAATATTTATACTATCAGTTTTAACTGTGATGACATTGGGCATACCTTTAGTGATTGTCTTCTGCCGTTGAAATTTTTTTGTTATAGGTGTGGGTTCAAAAACGCCTATGTAAACAGATGTCCTAAATGTAAAAAGTATAGTCCCATTTCTCCGTCGTCGTCCAAATTTTCCATTTTAAAGGCTGGTGATAGTTATAAGTTAGGTTTAGTTTCCAAAAATAGTCCTGTAAGTAGTATAAACAATTTAGAATTTAGTAGTAGAATTAAGGGGGATAGTAGAACGAAGAAACATTTTAGCGTACGTAGGGAAATAAAAAATTTATTAAAAGCAACTTATGTAAGACCGGATGGGGATAACCGTCCGTTTATGAAAATAAAGATTAAAGATAAAAATCACTTCGCTCTACTCGATAGTGGAGCAAACATAAGTTGCTTGGGTAAGGATGGGGAAGAATTATTAAGGGGTTTAGACTTACCTTACAACCCGTTTGAGGCAGATATTAGTACTGCTGATAGGGCAAAACAAAAGGCGCTTGGCTTTGTCCATTTGAACATCCAATTTAATAATATCGCCAAAAATATTAAATTCTTCCTCATCCCGTCCATTAAGATATCCATCATTTTGGAACGCATTTAATGCCATTCCATATAGATTCCTAGAATTAAACGAGATAGAGCAAGATAAAGAGAATACTCATAAATTATCTGTCGATATCAGAAACAAACCTTACTGGAAATAATCGAGCTCTTTCCATCCTACAGTGCGGCCGGTTTAGGTAAAACTAGCCTGTTGAAGCACGAGATCGATGTATGAGATGCTAAACCGTCCGTAGTCCGTCCGTATCCTTTGTCCGTTCCAATGCAGAAAATCTTAGATGTTGAAATAGATAAAAAGTTGAAAGAGGACATAATAGAAGAGAGCAGAAGTGGATGGGCCTCGCCCTTGGCTATAGTAAAAAAATCGAACGGCACAGTTAGACTGTGTCTAGACGCCAGAAAATTAAATGGCGTCACCAAGAGTGATGCGTATCCACTTCCGCATATAAATTCAATTTTTAGTAGGGTAAAGAAACCAAAATTTATTACCAGCCTCGATCTTAAAATGGCTTTGTGGCAAGTCGAGTTCGAAGAAAAGTCGCGAGACAAGACCGCATTCATAGTGCCAGGTCGTGGCCTATTCCAATTTAAGAGGATGCCTTTCGGTTTGTCCAACTCCCCGAAAACACTTTTTAAGCTGATGGACAAATTAATCCCGTATGAGCTTCATGAGGATGTCTTTGTCTACCTTGACCATCTCCTGATCCTTTCGTAGGTTTTTCCTTTTCCTATAAAAATTCTGGCTGCGATGGTTCACTTAATTTGTCAGAAATTAGAACAAACATTTAAAAAGAAAGTTAAAAACAATTTTTTTTTAAATAAAACACAAAAAAAAAATTGAAATATTTTGTTATAAAAATTTTTATTGAATACTAAAATAATCAACTTTCCAAAACCTAAATTATTTATAATAATTATTAAATTAAAATTATTTATAATTTATAAAATTATTAATTATATAAAATAAGAATTGATAAAAATTATTAAATTAAATTATTGAAATTAATTTAAAACAAAAATTAAAATCGGCGCCACACAAAGTTTTTTTATTTATTTAGGTAGTGTTAGGTATACAATTATTTATTTATTTTAACAAATTTTTGTTCATTTTGGTAGTAGTTAATAATTTTTTTTTGTTATTTATTAAATAGTGTTGTAGAATTTATTATTTATTATATTATATCTAGTTTATATTTTTTTTTGTAGTAGTGTAAAAAATTTACAATCAGTGTTATTTATATTTACAATTTTTGTGGTATTTATTATTTACAATTTTTATTATTTATATTTACAAAGTTTTTCTGTTATTTATATTTACAATATTCGTTCATTTATACACTGATTGTTATTTATTTAAAATTTTTTTGGTGAAGTCGGGTTTACATTATTGTTTTTATTTATTTAGGTTAGGGTTAGTTTACAATAGTTGTTATATATTTATTAAAATTTTTCTAAATTAATTATTATTTTAGGTAATTAATTATTAGTGTTATTTATTATTAGTGTTAGTATTAGCTTATTGTAATAGTATTTGTAGAATAGGTCCTAGAGTAGTATTAGTCATCACCGCCGCTGAAATAAGCAATTAGATCATTAGATTTATAAAATTAATTTAGTAATTGGAAAAATATAATGGCTACCTTTAAACACTTGATAGATCCGGTTTTGTTAGATGAGGATGAGTGGGCCTATGAATTAGGAATCCGGAACCTACTGGTTCGTACGGATACCACAAATATTCGCGCCTCAGTAGAATACTGGATGAGGAGATAAATAAGAAAACCAATTTGCCAAAGCCAAATATCTCCTATCCAGAGGGCGAATTAGGCATCTGCGAAGGAAAGGTATCTTCCTGTAAAGCGCTGATCCTCGACGGCCTAAAAAACTCCAACAAGGATGCGCTTGCTATCGCCACAACAAAATCATATCACGTGTGGGATAGATTAAATCGTCTAAAAAATGTTGAAAAAAAATATTCTGGTCCGGTTAGGAGTTTAATTTTAGAATTAAAAGAAGGTTTAGAAAAAATAAAAGCATTTACCCTTACGTCGGAACTATCTCCTAGTGTGAAGAGAACGTGGATGGTGCCAGCGGTCTATTAATTCCGGAACTGGCTCCATTAGAAAAATCCGTTTCTGCCGTAACTGGAACGGCCCCTACAAAGATAGTCGATAAAAATAATAACAACAACAAAAATAAAGTACCTGAACAATGTCCGGATACGGGTGCTTCGGTAGGAAGTCCATGGTCATTACCGTCCAATCGGCAGATGTCGGTGGTGATGCCCAGCCCAGGTCCGTTCGGTCCATGGACCGCGCCACGGTCGGATCCGTATTTCCAACGGTTTGGTTCCCACGAATCGCAGCAGCAAATGCGTCTGGAAAAAAAACTACATTATAATACTGGTCGAAACAATTATCAGAGATCGAATCAGCCATATATTCACAACGGGTTCAATAATAATAATTTTACTTACTCGCAACCACCTCCGCTACCAACAGGATGGGATCGTCAGGGTCTTGATGTGTCGAATGTGATTGTGGATCAACAACGGCAGATTAATGAACTGCGGGAGTTGCTCGCTAGGCAGCAAATCGCGTCATCGTTACCACAGCCCTTTCACATTTCACAGCGTCGTGAAAATAAAAATATTTATACTATCAGTTTTAACTGTGATGACATTGGGCATACCTTTAGTGATTGTCTTCTGCCGTTGAAATTTTTTTGTTATAGGTGTGGGTTCAAAAACGCCTATGTAAACAGATGTCCTAAATGTAAAAAGTATAGTCCCATTTCTCCGTCGTCGTCCAAATTTTCCATTTTAAAGGCTGGTGATAGTTATAAGTTAGGTTTAGTTTCCAAAAATAGTCCTGTAAGTAGTATAAACAATTTAGAATTTAGTAGTAGAATTAAGGGGGATAGTAGAACGAAGAAACATTTTAGCGTACGTAGGGAAATAAAAAATTTATTAAAAGCAACTTATGTAAGACCGGATGGGGATAACCGTCCGTTTATGAAAATAAAGATTAAAGATAAAAATCACTTCGCTCTACTCGATAGTGGAGCAAACATAAGTTGCTTGGGTAAGGATGGGGAAGAATTATTAAGGGGTTTAGACTTACCTTACAACCCGTTTGAGGCAGATATTAGTACTGCTGATAGGGCAAAACAAAAGGCGCTTGGCTTTGTCCATTTGAACATCCAATTTAATAATATCGCCAAAAATATTAAATTCTTCCTCATCCCGTCCATTAAGATATCCATCATTTTGGAACGCATTTAATGCCATTCCATATAGATTCCTAGAATTAAACGAGATAGAGCAAGATAAAGAGAATACTCATAAATTATCTGTCGATATCAGAAACAAACCTTACTGGAAATAATCGAGCTCTTTCCATCCTACAGTGCGGCCGGTTTAGGTAAAACTAGCCTGTTGAAGCACGAGATCGATGTATGAGATGCTAAACCGTCCGTAGTCCGTCCGTATCCTTTGTCCGTTCCAATGCAGAAAATCTTAGATGTTGAAATAGATAAAAAGTTGAAAGAGGACATAATAGAAGAGAGCAGAAGTGGATGGGCCTCGCCCTTGGCTATAGTAAAAAAATCGAACGGCACAGTTAGACTGTGTCTAGACGCCAGAAAATTAAATGGCGTCACCAAGAGTGATGCGTATCCACTTCCGCATATAAATTCAATTTTTAGTAGGGTAAAGAAACCAAAATTTATTACCAGCCTCGATCTTAAAATGGCTTTGTGGCAAGTCGAGTTCGAAGAAAAGTCGCGAGACAAGACCGCATTCATAGTGCCAGGTCGTGGCCTATTCCAATTTAAGAGGATGCCTTTCGGTTTGTCCAACTCCCCGAAAACACTTTTTAAGCTGATGGACAAATTAATCCCGTATGAGCTTCATGAGGATGTCTTTGTCTACCTTGACCATCTCCTGATCCTTTCGTAGGACTTTGACACCCACATGTTGCTCTTGGGCAAAGTAGCAAAGTGTTTGAAGGAAGCTGGACTAACCATCAATATCGAAAAAAGTCGTTTTTTCCAGAAGCAAACTAAATATTTAGGCCATATCATCGACAGCGAGGGGATAAAAACTGATCCCGAAAAAATTGTCGCAATCAATGACTTTCCACGTCCTAAATCGGTCCGACAAATTAGAAGATTTCTCGGCATGACAGGTTGGTACAATCGCTTCATTAAAAACTATGCAGAGCTGGCCACCCCAATCACCAATCTACTGAACAAAAAATCACATGATAAATGGAACGACGAAGCGGAGTTAGCCTTCATCGCCTTGAAGTTGGCGCTTACACAAGCGCCAGTTCTCGTTAACCCAGACTTCAACCGAGAATTTTCAGTCCAATGTGACGCGTCGAAGACGGTAGTCGGGGGCGTTCTATTTCAGGCGGATGAAGAGGGACATGAACATCCGATGAACGCATGTCGCAAAAATTAAAAAATGCACAGAAAAATTACAGCTTCACTGAACTAGAATGCCTCGCGGCTGTCGTAGCGATCAATAAATTCCGACCGTACATTGAGGGGTCAAGTTCACCGTCATCACGGGCCACGCTAGTCTTAAATGGTTGATGAACCAAAAAGATCTTTCGGGTAGATTAGCGCGGTGGAGCCTTAAACTTCAGGGGTTTGATTTCACCATCGCCCACCGGAAAGGCAGCGATAATATTGTGGCTGATGCTCTGTCGCGTGGACGTAGTAGACGAGCTTGAGGGGGAACTACGATATTATCGATATGCACAATTTTATCGATGGAAGTGATGACGCGTTCCAAGACCTGGAATATCTTGAGAAGGTAGACACCTTTAAGGAAAATATAACGAGATTTCCGGATATTAAAATCCAAAATGGAGTTATTAAACTTGTGGATTTCGAAAAAATGATACACTTACAGATATCCGGTCTGGAAGCTGTGGGTTCCGTCCGCTCTCTGCGACAAGATCATTCAGCATTTTCATGATGATCCCATCGGGGCTCATTCGGTTCTTGATAAAACTACGGAGAAAATTAAACGGTATTATTATTGGCCAAACATGAACCAGTCGATCAGTAATTACATAGAGCACTGCGATTCGTGTAAAGAATGTAAAGCTCCGAACATTTCTCTGCGGCCACCAATGGTTATACGACATCCACCAGCCCGTCCGTGGGCTAAAACATCAATATTGACTTATTGGGCCCGTATCGGGGATCTAAAAATGGAAACACAATAATATTAATAGTATTAGATCAGTTTAGCAAATTTGTATTATTAAAACCTTTGCGGCAGGTAACGACCGGTCCAATTTTAAAATACCTGGAATCCGATGTATTCCACCTATTCGGCATACCAGAAGTGGTGTTATCGGATAATGGAGTCCAGTTCAGATCTAATGAGTTTAAAAAATTAATGTCTGAATACAATATAACTCATAAATTTACAGGACCTTACCATCCACAGGCAAACTCGTCAGAACGAGTAAATAGAAATATTATCACCGCAATCAGAGCATATATAAAGAGTGATAACCATAAAGAATGGGACAAACATTTAAGTCACATAGCGTGTGCCCTTCGAAATGTGGTGCGCGACGCTACTGGATTTTCGCCATTCTATTTAACTTTTGGTTATCACATGGTGACTGATGGTTCGTCATATAAGGTGCTCCGTAAATTAAACGCTCTTCAAGAGGAAGTTGCCATTGAGAACGACGACCATCGACGTAGAAGGGTACATAACGCAGTTATACAAAACCTGAAAAAACAGAAAAACAATATGAAAAACAATATAATCTGCGTACAAGGCCAATCAAATTCATACCTGGTGATATCGTTTTTAGACGAATGCATGGTCAAGATATCGGCAAAATTACCAACAAAAGAAGATATCGGCAAAATTTTTTAAACCCTGGCAAAAATGTAAAATTATTTCCACCAAAGGCCACGTGTGTTACGAGGTGGAAGACGACGTCACGGGAAAAAAATTCATAGTTCATGCCAAAGATTTAAAGAAGTAAGGCCCGGCTTATCTCAGGGTGTGGGACAGCCCCACGTTTAGCTGAATGAAAAAAAAAGATTTTTTTAAATATTACAATAACATCTGTGATATTTTAAAAAGGTTTTTTTGTTATTTATTATTATATTTAGTTATGGGGTTAGTGATAGTTTTATTTACAATTAGGTGTTAGTTAGATTAGTATTATTATTCGGTAGCTTTTTTAGTCATAATTTTTTTTTTTAATTATTATTAGTTTAGGTTCAAATTATTGGGGTTGGGAATATTGTAATTAAATTCTTGGAAAAAAAACACACAACACTGAATTGTTTATCTTACCTTGATACCTAAAACAGCGTACATATACCATCCATAATGCTGGGTGGGTTCAGACTATTTCTGGTGGGAATGCCTCCGAATCAAGCCTGTTTTTTGACACCCCTAACTTTTCAAATAACAAACACACCTAAAAATAAAAGAAAAATTAAAATATATTTATAAAAAGAAGTAATAAATAAACAAATTTACCTGCCACAATATCGCCGGCCATGCTGGGTTGTTTTTGTTGTGTGTCTTCTTGTAAATTATCAATATTTTTATTTCTGTATGTTGGTGTTGTTTCGTCAAATAATAGTGATGGTGAGTTGACTTTTCCGACCCAAAACAAAAGATGCTCTTCATTTGACCCGGGGTCGAATGAAGGGCAAAAAAAGTGGGAAGGTGTGTCGGAAAAAGTAAACATTCGGTGATTCATGTTTCGACGGTCGCGCTGGACATATAATTTTTGTTTTCGATGTAAAAAAATTTTTTGGTAACGAAGTTTTTTTTCTTGTGTATAGAGTTTTTTTGTTCGTTTTTTTTTAAATTTTTGGAAGAATTATGAGAAAAAATGTAGTGCGAAGAATTAGAGTTAGAAATTAGAGTAAAAAAAAAGACCCCACAAAAATATAAAAAGAAAATATTAATTATTATTAAATATAATTATATCAGCGAGAAAAAAAAATTTTGGAATATACATTTCAACCAAAAACCAAAAAAAAATATTAAGTTACCAAAAAGAACAAAAAAAAAGAAATTGAGAAAGTTATTCAAATATATAGATACCGAGTGTTTTACCGGCTAAACTTAAACATTTTTAAATCGGAAAAATAAAAATTAAAATAAATGTCCAGCGCTCGCGATTCGTCGTCGCAAACCATCGTCGTCGTATCAAAATTTTGTTCCTGTTTTGTTGGTGTCCTGTGTTCCAGTCCTGGTTGCGGAGTGTCAGCAGTCCAGTCTGAAAAAGTCGTCGTGGGAATTCCTGTGTATTGTTTTTTTTGTAGTTTTTTTGGAATTGTCATTATTTAATTTTTTTTGTATAATAATAGACTTATATATATATATATATAATTATTTGGTGAAAATTAGTAGTCGCGATTTCAGGGTTTCGTGTGGCTGATCCTGACATGTAATTATATATATATATATATCATAGCTAATTTTGTCGATACTGACAATCAGCAAAACTATCAAAATTTAATTGTATTTCGCACAATAATAAGTAAATTAAAAGTGGCTGCAAGGGAAGTCGTTACCATGAGTTGCACAAGTACAATTTACTGAAATAAAAATGAGCTTATTCGTAATTACAGCGATCCTCGAAATGAGAACTGTTTATCTTTCGACCTCAATCATTTAAGGCAAACGTTGAATGAATCACCTTACGAATTTCACGACCGCGTTAGAAAATAACTAAACTCAATATAAGAATTAACTTTCTATTCGTGAGTCTGACGTTAATATTCATAAATTTAAACAAAATATGTAAAACAAGCAGGGTCTTGAAGTATTCCTCGCTGAACTACGTGATCCATATGGCGTAATGGTACGCACCAAAGATCCTAAGACAATGCTTGATGGCATAAATTTTATTAGAAAATAGGAAAATATTAGGTATTTACAGAATTCCCGCCCAAATACAAATTCAATGACACTTTACACAAAAAAAGGCCACCCCAATCAATAAAGATAAAATTCTACCAACAAAAATGCTTCGAACCTAAATTTTATTCCAACCAGGGTTGTAAAATAGCGGACTCATTATTCGGAAATCGAATCACCGCTCGAATCAAAATATGATCGAATGAGTTTCCAAAAATCAGAAAATCGATCACATTTTGATTCCACTCGAAATTGATTTCGGTTACATTTTGATTCCGATCAAAAATTGAGCCGCTCGAAATTTGATTCCGATCAATATTTGATTCCGCTCAATATCTGAGTCCGATCAAAATTTGAATCCGCTCAAAATTTGAGTCCGATCAAAATTTGATTCCGCTCAAAATTTGAGTCCGATCAAAATTTGAGTCCGATCAAAATTTGAGTCCGCTCAAATGTTGATTCGAGCGATGTTTCGATCTGAATCAAATTTTGAATCAAATTAAGAAAAAACATTTTTAATATACATAATATATTTTTATACATATTTTAATGTATTAGCATATATGTAATTTCATATTTATAATTAATTAGCATATACATATGTAATATGTGTAATAATGTAATTTCATTTGTAAAAAGAACATTTTTCTGGAAATTGTGTATGTATTAGTATTATACATTATTATCATTTTTAAAATTATTTATATGTAACAGCAACTGTTTTTTCGATGCTAAACAACCTTTCCACAGAAGCGCTACTCTGTAGAGCTGTGTTGAATTCAATAAATAATATTTTTAAGGGTTTAAAATGTACATTTGCTGCTATTAACAATTGAAGCATTAGAAATTAAATATTGTAATTGTATCAATGTAATGTGTAATTATGAAGATTACGACTCTGATTATGAAAGTGAAAGTATTGAAATTTGAGAAAGAGTAAATAAAGTTAAGTAAATATTCATAATCATTGTAACAAATACATTGCATTTTTCTGTTTATAAATTTTTATTCAAAATTTGATTCGGATCGAATCATCTCTCGAATCAGCATTTGAGCGGACTCAAACTTTGATCGGACTCAGATATTGAGCGGAATCAAACTTTGATCGGACTCAGACATTGAGCGGAATCAAATTTTGATCGGAATTAAATTTTAAGCGACTCAAATTGTGATCGGAATCAAATTTTGAGCGACTCAAATTTTGATCGGAATCACTTAAGACAAAAAAATTATAAAATCAAAAATTTATTCCGCTCAAAATTTGAGTTTGAGCGCTGATTTGATTCGAAAATTGATTTTTTACAACCCTGATTCCAACACGTTTTTCCTCACCCAACGATGTACAAAATCATTTATCGATCCAAAAATTATTAACAAATATTTCCCTCTATACAAAAAATTGCACCAGTTTACTGTATCAATTTCTTTTGCCTCTTCAAGCCACTCAATTTCAATTACAATTACCGTTTTTAAAGAATTTAATGAAAACAAAGATATAAAACTTTGGGAATAGATCTTATTCAATCCCTCAAAGTCACCCTAGATTTTTCAAAACTACTTTTCACTACCTCTAATACTAAAATTTCTCTTAAATATATTAATACCAATCCAATGTTACTTGTAGAAAAACTTCTTCCGTGTGATACAATTTCAAAAATTAAAATACTTGACACCAATAAATCTGGTGAAATAATAGTTCCACTCAACGAATTAGAATATATGGAAGGAGTATAAGTAATAAAAATTGAAGCCAGCCTGGATATAGTAGTCTCTTTCTTTTCACCACCGAACTGTCAAAATTAATAAATCACAAATAAGAGCCGAACTAGGTTTTGTTTAATTCGGGCAGCAATTTTTAAGGATATAAAATATATTTTTTTTGAAAAATACATGTAAAGATCATCCTAAGGAATATTTTAGGCCCCGCAACGATAATTATACAAATGGAAAGTAAAATAGAGTAATTTTGCTTAGCTAGTTAATATATTTAATTTATATTGAGACTCTTAAAATTAAAAAAATAAGCCAGCCCTGTAAATCTAAAATCAGTTGTTATAATATTTTTCATATTATTAATGTGACAGTTCGGTGGTGAAAAGAAAGAGAACTATCGAAATCGTGGCTTCATAAACAAATTTTTAAATAAATTAAAATGTTAATGTGTTAAAAAGAGAGGGAACATTTATGCTCTTTTCATATATTTTTTATTCGTAGGTTCCACTTCACACCTTACAAAACTGCGCTATACCAGAAACTATAACTGTATCCGAAAATGGTTGGGCTAATGTTGAAATACATAATAATTCTTCAAATGATTTACAATTTACAATTTTATATCCCATAAAAACAATTTCAGTCGAACATAATTTTCAATTTTATCACATGAGTATTAAAGAAACCAACAATAATAAAAATCAAAATATTTCCGATTTAATCAGAACCGAACATATGAACACAGAGGAAAAATCGTTTATCTTACCACTTTGCAAAAAATATTCTGTTTTATTCTATATCGACGAAAATAATCTTTCATTTACTAATCAGATTAAACACAGAATACGGACTTATGACGAAATTCCTGTGTATCGAAAAAGCTACTGTTATCCCTTTGTACACAAAGCTGAAGTAAAAAGCCAAGTACAAAAAATGTTAAGGTAAAAAATCATAAGGCCAAGTAACTCACCTTGGTAGTGCCATATCTGGGTTGTACCGAAAAAGGCAGATGCATGTGGAAAAAGAAGTGGCGTATTGTCATTGATTACAGGAAAGTCAAAGAAAAAACCATAGACGATCAGTCAGTACCCAATTCCTAATATCAATTATATCCTTGATAAATTAAGAAAATGGAATTACTTTTCAACAATCGATCTTGCCAGTGGTTTCCATCAGACCGAAATGCCATTGAAAAAAAAGAATTTAACGTTGAAAACGGGCACAACGAATTTGAACGTATGCCATTCGGTCTAAAAAATTCACGCGCGACTTTCCACAGAGTCATGGACAATATTGTGAAAGGCCTTCAATATGATATTTACCTAGTGTACTTGAATGATATAATTGTATTTTCCAAATCACTGCAAGAGCACGTGGTCAATCTAAAAAACATATTTCAGCGGCTTCCAGAAGCCAACTTTAAGGTCCAATACGATAAATCAGAATCCCTTAAAAAGGAAACAGTTATATTTATAACTGTTATATTTATATGGCTCTCGTGCCAATATATTATATATTTGTCGAATATAAAAACTGGAGGCGTTGATGTACTATGTTATTGGACTATATTATTTTGGCTTTTTGGACTATATAATTTTATACTAATTTTAATTAATAAAACTCCAATTTTACTGTTACTATAGTATATAAAAACTTTATTCGTTCAAAATAGCTTTAATCACATAAATCAAGAATTCCGTTCGAAACGGAGAAATGTTCGATTTTAGCTCCGACGGGGACTTCCTAATTCTAAATTCCGTTCGGAATATTAGTCATTTTCGAATCCGTTTCATTCGTATATTTGTATTTTATATTACGATCGAAATATCAAGTTCATACAAAAAAATTCCGAAAAAAACAGTTGCGGAAATTGAAATTAAAGTCAACTTTTGATAAAAAAAAATTGGCTTAAAATGCTATTTTTTAATTGTATAAAATTTTCTAAGTTTTCTTCATCAATAAGTTCCAACAAAAACCCAACAGTATTCATTTTAAACATTTTTTAATACACAAATTCAGAAATTAATACTTTTAAAATAATTTTCATCAAGTTGTATGAAAAAAAAATTAAAAAAAGTATCTTAAAAATATTTAATTTTTGAATTTGAAGTAAATCAGGCGGGCTACCGCGTAAAAAATTCGCATCATACGATTTTCGCAAAACAGAGTTGCGAGTTTTGCATCCATTGGCACCGCGTAAGAAATTCGCATCCGAAATTAGTTTTGCCACATACTATTTCGTATTTTGGCATAATTTTTCAATATTTTGGAATAATTTGTCAATCTTTTGGCATATTTTTTTATTTAAATATAAAAATTAATCAAATTTAAATGATCAAAGTAAAATAAAATGAATGAAATGAATAAAGCAATATTGAAAAATATTTACAATTTACTTTACGGATTTTTATTTTAATCATATCATAAATAATAAATAACCTTTCCTTACAAAACACATAGTTATGTAACAAAAATTAATAAATTAATAAGGCAATAACCAAAAGAATCAATTTAAAAATTAAAATTCGACTTGTTAATTTCATGGCCATTAATCAACAAATGTTATTAACATAATATTACAGACATTAATTAGGTATAACTAAATTTACAATTGACCATTTTCATTTGACTATGTAAATAAATATTTACACATTTTTCAATTTCAATTATTATTCAAATAATAATGCGAAACCCATTAATACTTTAATAATACTATATTAATATAATATACTATCAAAGCCGTATATATATTATATACGGCTTTGATACTATATTATATTAATTAATTAATTGAAATTTAATATAAATTATTTTAATATAAATTATATTAAAATTTTCATAATTTTCAAAAACAATAGAAAAATAACAGTCAATGTGTACTGTGCGAATGAAAATTTGTTATCGAATAAAATTTGTAATAAAAGATGCGAATTTAGCAATACATAGTAGGCAATTGCGAAAATTAAACTGTCATTCGGATTATTTGCTATTTTCGCTTTCGCAACTTTTGCGAATTTCGCATTACGCAGTACGAAAAATCCGAATTCGGAACTAAGTTTGCGAAAATCGCACTAGGCGGTAGGGGGGCAGCTGATTTCGAAAATCCGAAAAATGGGTATGCTATGGCAATATTTTTATGCGATTCCGAGGCATTTCATAATTCCATTTTGTTCTCCGTCGGAGTGGAAATCTCCGACGGAATATCTTCCGAACGGAATTAATGATTTATGTAAATATTAAACATTAACTCTGTACAAAACTTTATTGTTTCGAGAGTCTTTAACCAAAGCTGAACAAATTTCAACTCTCTTAATTACCCAAAAAATCAAAGTATTTATAGGCAAATATTAATTTGCCGGCCTTTGTTTACATAAAAATGTAAACGAACTTTGATTTAATAATAATACAATTAATTTACGATTGAGTAATTGCACTCAATATTAATAATTATTAATTGTTTGTTGTTTATACCCAAAATTGCATAGTCGGCAAAATTGCACACTAAGCATTATTAAATTATTGACACAATTTAATAATACAAATTTAACTAGAATAATATTTTATATTGAATAAATATTGTTATTATTACACAATGCGAAATGCGAATATTTGGTGGTACAAATAATTAATCATTATTTACAGGGATGGTGTTTTTATTCCACAACACCTCCCCTTTTGAAGTACAAAAATGGATACATTTTTTGAATGTTGGGCAATCCAGAATTGTTCAATTTATTCAACATTCTTCAACAATTCATTTACTTTCATTCATTTTTTATATAATCAATTTTACAATTTATTATCCTTTTTTTACAATTTTACAAATTGTTTACCTTTTATTTTTATTTTTTATTTTTTAACAATTATCCATTAAAATTTTACAAATTATTCTTATTTTAAGTACAATTTTTTTAACAAAAATGTTTTTTTATATACCCTTTTTTTAATTATTATTTTATAAATTACAATTTCCATATTTAATTTTTTTAGTACATATATAATTTTCTAAATTACTAAAAAAAAGTTTTATTTTATTATTTTCTCAACCTTAAATATTATTTTCTCAACTTTATTTTATTATTTTCTCAACTTTAAATATTAAATACATCTATTTTCATTTATTACGTCTTTTTTCTATTTTCCATTCGTTTGTTGTATTATTTAAACTTCTTAATTTAATTTATAACTTAGTTAAAATGCAGTGTATTCAAATTTAAATTTTAGACAAAGTAAATTAAACACACCTTTCCAAACATCCATATAAAATTTTAAATTATGAAAGCTTTTCATTTTCATTTTATTCGATAAATTAAACACACCTTTCCAAACATCCATATAAAATTTTAAATTATGAAAGCTTTTCATTTTTTTTCGCATTAAAAAAAAGACGCGTAATATTTTTTTTTGCTTTGTTTTCGCAAAAGTTTGTTTGTATTGTCTAATAAATAGTTTTGGTTGGATTCGTTGATTCGTTCATTTGAAAAACTATTTCTTTTGGGAACAATTTTTTTTTTTTTTTTTTAATTTTTATTTACTATATTTACAGCTATAACTTGTACAATTTAATTTCTTATTTCATTCCTATTAACAAAAAGTACCTAATTAATCAACTGGTTGCTGGTATAAAATTAAGTACATCTTATAAATGAATTAGTAGATTTAAAATTTTTTTAATTTTTTTTAATTTTTTAGCTTTAGATATTTAAAAAAAAAACAATTACTCCTAATATATAAGAAAGTTTAAAAATGAAAAGTATAGTTTTAAATTATGTACATAATTACAATTTTTTAAAGTTTAAATTTTTAATTTTAAATATTTAATAATGTGTTATGATTTTTTTTTGTCTAGTAGCGTTGTTGATATCTAACGTCAAACACAGTGTTCAAATAAATTAAAGTTTTCTTTTATATATTTCGTTACAGTGCTGATAAATTTTGTGTAGGACACATTGTTTTTGATCTGATTTGGCAGTTTTTCATACACCCTGAATGCACTAGCAATTATCCCTCTCTGGTGTTTAGTCGTACGTGACCGTGCAGGGTGGAGATTGCTGGCAGATCTAGTGTTGTGATCGTGGTTTGGAGTATGATTGTCCAATTCCATGTTGTTTTTTATTTTGTTGCTTTTTACTTTATAAATCAATTTGGCTTTCGACAGAATAATTAATTCAAATATACTTAGCTTTTTTGTATGATTATACACTGTATTAGATGGCGTAAAATGATGCAAGCCATATAATGTTTTAAGTGACTTTATTTTTTAGTGCTACTGCCACTTGGTTTAAGAGAGTTCTGGTGCCTTGTGACCATGATGCTAGATTATAATTTACATGTGATACAACATGTGCATTATAAATTAAATTAGCCACTATTTCTGTAAATTTGATGTTAGTTCTTTTTAGTGCTCCTGTTAGAGATGATATTTTTTTATAACATTGTCTACATGATTCTCCCACGTGAGCTTCTCATCAATGATCATTCCTAGATACTTATAGTTGGACACTTTTTCCAATGCTGTTCTATCAATTGTTATAGCTGGATTTATTTCCGGCTTGTTCTTCATGGTAAAAATCATAAACTTTGTCTTAGCTTTATTCATAGTTAGTTTGTTACTTTGTACCCATTTATGAAATGTTTGTAAATCACTATTAACAATGGATTCTAATCCAGTATTCTAATCCTATTGTTTCTATCATAGCAGATTCAGTACTACTTGATTGTTGAAACCCAAATTGGTTTTTATCGAAGCCACCATTTTTATTTAAAAAACTGACTAATCTTACATTTATGGCTTTTTCGTAGATTTTCGCTACTGTATTTATAAGAGCAATCGGACGATAGTTATTTGGTTCGACTTTATCTCCATTTTTGTGCACTGGAATGATTACTGATTCTTTTAATATAGTTGGAAAATCTCCATTCTCAAAACTTTGGTTTAGATACTTTGAAATCAAAGGAGATATTAGCGGAGATAGTAATTTTAATTCTTTGACAGTAATTCCATCTATGCCAGGCGCAGTATTTTGCTTTAGCGAATGTATTATTTGCTGTATTTCAATTGCTGTAGTTGGTTGGAGGAATATTGATTCATTAACCCTGCAATTTGAGATATAATCAAGCTCAGCTGGTAATTGTTCTTTCAGTTTTTGTCCAATTTCTACAAAGTAGTTGTTCATTTTATTTGCGATTTTTTTCTGGTCAGTTAAAATTTCATCATTGGATTTTATTTTGTTGATAGATTGTTTATTTTTAGAACCGTAACTGTTGTAGATAGTATTATTAACACATTGCCATAGTTTTCTGCTTTTTGAGCCAGCATTAATGACGTCATTATTGAACTTAGCTTGTTTAATATTTCTAATTAATATATTTACATGATTTTTTAATTTTACAAATTTCGCTCTGATGGTGTCATCTGTTGGATGTTTCTTTAGGTGCTTATACAGCTTATTTCTCATGGCTATTTTGTTTAGAATTTCATTTGTCATCCAGTTGTGCTGTCGAACTCGAATCTTTTTTATTGTTGTATTGATACTTTTTGTTTCATTTAACATGTTCATTAATTCTTCCAAATGGTTGTAATTGTGATTTGTTATATTCGATTCAACTTGTTCGTATAGAGTGTCATATTTTATTACTTTAATTTCAGCTGTTTTCATAGGTATTTTACATACGTTCAATTTGTTCAGTTCAAGTAGAAGTAGTCTATGGTCAAAGACTGGTATGTCTTCCAATTTAATGTTAATAGTAAACTTAATATTTAAATTTGAAAGTACGTGATCTATGATTGTTGAAAATTGAAAATTAAAATTTATTTATGAATAAAGCACGGCAAAGAATGTGAGCGCTAACTTTATGTAACTGTTTTTTATCTAGCATAAAAGCTAAAGCCAAACAAAATACAATGCCAAACACAAAAATTTATTAATATATATCAAAATAATTTTATGCGCAAAATTTTGTGTAATATAATTGATATATATTTAACAATAACATTTTTAAAGGGACAATCGTAAGTTAACGCTCACATTCTGCGCCGCGCTTAATTCATTTATATTTTTTTAGGAAAAAGAAATATAGTTTCTTCTATATTATAAGAATAGTACAGGCGTTTGGGGATAATGGTAATATCGATTAAAAATATTCATGTATTTTTTTTCTGGAATAAATTAGAAATTTTTCAACACAAACACATTATTAAAAATATTTTAATCTTTTGTAAATTAAATTAATAAATTTTCAAATTAAATTCAATTGATTTTGGGGTTTTTTTCCTATAATTATAGAATATTAAATGTTGATTATAACTAATAGATGAATAAAATATTTTTAAAAATGTTCTTTGTGACTTCTAATTTAGTCTGAAAAAAAATAATCCATACATTTTTTAATCGATATTACCAGATAACCCAAACGACTGTACTGTTCCTTTTTTTAATGTAGTGTCTATAATTAAAAATAGCAGTATAAGTATATACGCAGACGATATGAAGATATATAAAAAGATTACTTCTTTGAAAGACTCATATTTGCTTCAAAATGATCTAGATCGTTTTTCAATGTGGTGTAACTCAAATTTTCTAAAACTTAATGTCAATAAATGTGTAATAATGACGTTTTCACGTCAACATTCGCCCAATCAATTTTCATATAAACTCCACGAAAAAACTGTTTCAAGAGTTAAATCCTTTAAAGATCTGGGTGTTTATTTCGATCCGAAATTGGACTTCAAGTTGCATTACAATTATATTATCAATAAAGCAAATTCAATGTTAGGTTTTATAAAACGGTGGTCTAAAGAATTTGCGGATCCTTACATATTAAAGTCACTATTTACTTGTCTTGTTCGTCCTAATCTAGAATATGCCAGTCAAGTATGGAATCCATACTTCGATATTCATGTTCGCCGAATAGAAGCAATCCAAAGAAATTTTATTAGATTTGCTCTTCGTCAATTTCAATGGTTGAACCCATACATTTTACCACCATATTTAGAAAGGTTGAATCTCATCCATTTGACAACATTAGAAAAGAGAAGGGAATTGGCTGACGTGATCTTTTTAACAGAAGTAATAAATTTGCAAATTGATTCATTGTTCATTTTAAATAAAATTCAATTTGCTAATAATTATCGCTGTAGATCGCCTAATTTGTTCAGAATAGCTTTCCATAGAACTTCATATGGAAAGTTTGAACCTATTAATCGGATGCTGATATTATGTAATAAATATCAAAATCAAATAAGAAGTTCAACTTCTAAAAATAATTTAAAAAAGTTAATATTAAGTAACTGAATTGTTTCTGCTATAATAATTGCTATGATTGTTATTACTGTTATTAATTAAACCTTTTGTTTATTACTATACTTAATTAGTAATTTGTAAACACTTTTAAATTGGAATTTATAGCTAGTTAATTAATATGAGTAAAATCAATTAAATACTTGACAATATTCTATTTTTTATATAGAATTAATATTTTTATTATATACATATTATTATTGTATATATTTTATCTATATTTGATTACTCATAGTTACTATTTTAATTTTAATTTTATATATTTTAAGAATTTTGTAATTTTATATATTTTAAGAAATTTTGTAAGTTGTTTGATTTAAACACAAATAAATAAATTATCTTAATTATTCTACTTTTGGATAGATAAATTAATACCCTTTCCAAATATGTAAATATAATATATTATTTAAGTGATGATCAAAGAAAAAAAAATTTTAAATTCTAAAGTTTTTTTTTATATTGATTTACACAGAAAATGTTCCAAAGCTCTTTTGAAAGAACAATTGTGAAATCCATAGCAGAGTCTTCAACCATTACTAATCGATGGTGCTGCCTCCTATAATTTTCTAATCTCGGCGCAACAACTCAAAAAATGCCTGGATTGGACAACTATAAGATATATAAGCAATGTTATTAAGTTATTATACAACAAACTAAATTATGTTGTACTCCTAAAAATATGTGCAAAAAAAATTATTCAGTTCGCGTACTTATTAGCAAAATCGCGGAAATCGTTAGAATCCCGACTAAAGAATCCTTGCTAAACATTTTAGTTATGTGTTATACCTTTTCTAGACCTGCGCTAAATACTTAAACGATACATGCTATTGCGCAAATATATCGTTGTGTGTATGTGTTATATTGTCATATATAATAAATGTGGTATGTTGAATTTATTTTGACATAAATGACTTAAGTCAAAATAAAAGTGACGTGGTTGATTTATTAAAAAAAGATTTTATATTTATTAAAAGTAAGGAAAGTTATAAATTCCTTTTAAAACTGGAGGAGAAAACAAGAAAAAATTACTCCTGCACCTAGAAAAAAAATGTTGGTATTGGAGAAATATTTTTAGGTAAGTTTTTTTTTGGGTGTGAAATGTTATTTCAGGTTTTATTTTTGTTTTTAGGTTCACTTACTACTTAATGTATTAACAGGAAACAACACTGGTACCTACTTAAAAGAGTTTAGATAAGTATACAATTATTTTATTTTTAATTAAGAATACCTCTTTGTGTATATTTTTAGGTTTCCAAAAATTGAAAGGGAAAACATTTTCAACCCGGTTTTTTTGTGTTTTGTTTTTCTTTGTTTATTTTATTAAAATTGTTAGCTATTAATATATTGTACTAATTGTGTATTTGTTTTTTGATGCGACTGCAGAGGCATAAAAACAAAAAAAAAATGGATATCGTCGTGTGATTTTAAAAAAAACTTCGAGGGAATCTTTACTTTCTACGTGGGATTCCTTGGAGTTAGTTAATTATACTACCCCAAAAACCATGAGTTATTTTTTAATTTTACTGTCCTTACTAATACTAACCCCCCTTTTTTTATTTTACATAATCCTAAATAAACCGAGTTTGTTTTTTATTTAAAAAAATTATTGTTAACTTAAATATTAATTTAAATTGTCCTTGGCGCAGTAAAGTAGCTTACTTTTGTAAACTTGTTTGTTTTGCGCACAGTACTCGGTATAAAAAAACCGAACTAAAAGGTAAAATTTTGTAAACCTGATATTCATAACAAATAATTTTAAGTTTTTTACTAATTTTATGCTTTTAACCCTTTCATTCTATTGGGTTTATGAAAAAGTTCGTCCCGAGAACTTTAATCTCAGTGATGCACCACGTTCTGAACGACCGGCTAAAACTGATGGCAACGATATATTGTCGTTAATTGAAAGTGATCGGCATAGAACAACTCGAGAAATCGGAGAAATTCTTGGAATCAGCCAGTCAACAGTATCAAGGCGATTACGTCAGCTTGGAATGGTTAGCAAGGTCGATGTATGAGGTCGATGTATGGGTGCCGCATGAGTTAACAGAGAAACATTTGATAAATCGAATTTCTGCTTGCGATTCTCTATTGAAGCGCAACGAAAACGATCCATTTTAAAGCAGATGATTACAGGTGATGAAAAATGGATTGTATATAATAATGTTAAGCGTAAAAGATCCTGGTCTAAGCGCGCAGAAGCCCCTTTAACCAGTGCTAAGGCCAGCTTACATCCGAAAAAGGTTATGCTATGCATTTGGTGGGACTGGAAGAGTATCATTTATTACGAACTTTTACATGTAAACCAGACCATTAATTCGGATAAGTACTGTGCCCATTTAAGTGAATTAAAGCAAACAATTAACCAGAAGCGGCCTGAGTTAGCCAACAGAAAGGGCGTTACGTTTCATCAAGACAATGCGAGACCACACGTATCTTTGACCACCCGAAACAAACTTTTGCAACTTGGCTGGGATGTTTTGTTCCATCCCCCGTACTCTCCCGATCTTGTGCCCTCTGACTACCACTTGTTTAGATCGCTTCAGAACAGTTTAGATGGTAAAAAATTTACTTCCTTGACAGATTTAAAAAATCAACTGGATCAGTTTTTTCGTCAGAAACCTCAGAACATCTATGAGCACGGGATTATGCAGTTACCGCAGAGATGGAGAAAGGTCATCGAACAGAATGGCACATATTATATTGATTAAATGTATTTTTAGAAAATAAAATTTTTCTTAATTTTTTTATTTAAAAAACGGGACGAACTTTTGCATCAACCCAATACTTAGCTCGCAGTACTAAGTAGTATGTTTCTTATTTTATAAATATTACTGTTACTTTAAGTTATTTTCTGTTTCCGTCACAATTTTTCTTTTGATGATTTTTTCTTAATATCAGAGTTGTAACAAACCTTGTTGCACTTCTTGCTGTTATTCAAGAAAAATTTACCTACTGGCTGGTTGAAAACCTGGCTAGTTTGGCTCTGATGTTATTAATAAAAACAATTCGCGTTAACTAATTAATTCTATATATAAATAAAATGTTATTATGTTATATAAAAAAATATTTGTTACTACAAAAGAAATTTAATGAAATGAATATATAATTCTTTTATTATTTTTTCTTTTTAAATGAAATGAATTATTATTTTATATAAAAAATTATGAAAGTAGTTATATAAAAGTTATATAATTGTATAAATGAATTTATTAATTTAATGTTTTTTTTTTAGTCGTACCATAATTTTAGATGATTATTATGGACGCGTTTAACCTTTTTCCCTATTTCAATTTTAACATTAACTGAGTCAATTACATCGGTTATTGTATATGGACCTGACAACCCACGGCTTAGCTTGTGGTTTTTTATTTGATTTTTTATTAGTACCTTGTCCTTGTCCCCTACTTGAAATTTCCGTTTATGTTTTCGTTTTGTCGTAATACTCTTTTGATTTTATTTTTCCCTGAATTAATTTTTCCCGCGCTACCTTATGAATTTTTTGCATTTTAGCTTTTACGACTTGACAATGGTCGTCAAAGTTATAAATTGGTTTGTTTAAAGCTTGTGGACAGTGGTTCGCAAAAACCATAAAGAGCGAAAATAGGCGAGTATTTTGTTCCCCATTTGTGGTGTATGGTTATGGCAGAAAGACGCTTCTCCTAGCCATTCGTCCCAACTTTGTACGTTCTCATTAATAATGGTTTTTAAGTATTTAACAAATAGCCCATGCCTTCTTTCCAAAAAACCGTTGGATTGCGGGTGATATGCCGTGGTTTGTACCTTTTTTATTTATAGCAGTTTACATAACCGCTGAATTAAATCACTCGTAAAATTCGTACCTTGGTCTGTAATTAGCTTACGTGGAATTACAGAATATTTAAGGATTATTTTCCTATAAAATGCATCTGCTATCGTTAAGGCTTCTTGATTTGGTAGTGGTATGCAGTCCAATATTTTAGTTAGGTCATCTTGAAAAGTCAAGATGTATTTGTTTCCTCTGTGAGTAACAGGGAAAAGACCTACAATGTCCACATACACTTTATCGAAAGGTTTGTTTTCCGTGTCCGTAATTACCATAGGCATTATTGTTATTCTTCCTATTTTTACTCGTTGACACTTGGTACATTTTTTCACAAACTTGCTAATATCATAAAAATTTTTTTTTTCATTTATAGAATTGCCGAATTCTATAGTATGTTTTGTGTACCCGCATATGTCCTCCTAGTGGGGAATCGTGATACTTCTTAATTACGGCTATTATTTCATCTTTCGATGATAGTGTTTATTACTTGATTGTGATTTTCTGATATGCTTGAACTTGATGAGTCTCATAATCCACTTCCACGGTATTTTTTACTGGTTCCGTTGTTACTGTAGGTGGATTCTCTTGTTTTGAAAATTCTTGTTTTTCTTGTATTTCATTTTGGGCTTTACTCCTAGTTATTGCGTTTATTGTACCGTCCTTACTAGGTTCTTAATTTTCTTCTATTATGGGTATGCGACTAAGTGCGTCCGCTTTTGTATTATTTTTCCTGCCTTATACAGGATTTCGAAGTCATATTCCGCAAGACGGACCTTCCATCTATTAAGTCTTCCTTCCGAATCTCTCTTTCTATATTCAATTGTCAAAGGTTTGTGATCCGTATATACTTTGAATTTTCGTCCTAAAAGGTAACTGCAGAAATTTTTGATAGCCCAATATATTTTATTTATTTATTTCATTATTTTTCAACTTAATTCAACATTTCAAAAAAAAATTGCGTATTATTCATAATTAAAAAGCAAAATCATTCAATCCAAAAAAAATAATACAAGTATAAATTAAAAAAAAATAAAATCAAAAGATAAATTCACAAAATACAAGAAAACTAAATAGATTTAATTTAAATAATGCAATTCAACAGAATTAAATTAAGATGAAAAATAGCTAAGAATCATTCTATTGCTAAACGCAAGTGCCGAAAGATCCTCAATCTATAATATATACCTCAGATAGATTCAGTGTTTTGGGGTTTCCTGAATTTAGAAAATTTTATAAGATAAAAGTCAAAATTCATTTCTAAATCACCAAAAAAACAAAAAAAAAAAAACAACATATTGGTTTATCATTACTGTTAATAACTTATGAGGTAGATTTAAACAATAATAAAACAAAACTAAAAAAAAAAAACTAGATACGGTTAGGGTTGCCAGATTATTTTTTTAAAAATGGGGTAGAAGTAGAATAATGAGAAAAAAAAATTGGAAAAATACGAAACAATTTTTTTTTTCACATTTGTACACATCACGGTCACAATTACCTGAAAATAATTTAAATAAATATTCACATATAATAAATAAAACAGTCTTTTATTTCATTGAGTCCAGCACAAAAGTTAAAAATAATGAATGAGGAATTAAATTCCAAAACAAAAAAATCTATTTTAAAAGTAAATTGCAAATAATAATTATTTATTTATTTATTTATTATTTTTTCTTGTCAAAAAAGACAGCAAATTATTATATACAATTACATTTTACAATTTATACTTATACATAATACATATTACAAAAAAAAAATTACAAACATAATTTACATTATATATTAAAAATTAATATACAATAATGAATTAATTTAAAAAAAGTAAAAAACAACTAATAACTATTTAGTTGCATAAAAATTTAATTATTTTACCCTTAAAAGTATCGCGTGATAAATTAGCATCATATAAGTGGTAGAACTTATTGAAAGCTTTAGCACATCGATTAAACGGTTCATTATTAGCATAGCTGGTATTGTGACTATGTTCAATCAAATATTTAGTATGTCTTAAACATCTAACATTAATATTTAATTGCATTTTAGAGCATAGATCTGGTGAACTGATATTTTTATGTAAAAGATCGTAAGCATAAAGAGCTTCAGCAAGAACTCGTCTATTATTTAAAGAGAGTAAATTAATTTCTCTTAGTCTTATTGAATAAGAAGGCAGAATGAAAGTATCTTCAAGTAGGTACCGCCGCCTTAAAGAAAATAAGAGAAATTGTTTTTGAATAGACTCAATTTTGTCTATATCACATTGGAAGTGTGGAGCCCAGACAATTTGGCAGTATTCTAGGATCGGTCTAACCAAGCTGCAGTAAATGCTTTTGGTGACAAAAGGATCGTCAAATTCTTTAGCTCTTCTCTTAACGAAACCTAAAACTCGTTTGCTGTGAGAACACACTTTGTCAGTTTGGTGCTTAAAAGTAAGTTTTTTGTCAAAAAGTACTCCAAGATCTTTCACAACATCTTTATTTTCAATATTAATTAAGTTAATATTATAATTATATGTTGTGATAGATTTTTTCCTACTAAAATTAATAGAGAAAAATTTTTTAACATTAAGAAGCATTCCATTTTTTGAACACCAATTATTCAAAGTATTAAAACTATTTTGTAAAACCAAACAGTCAGTGTAATCTTTAATACACTTATATAGTTTTAGATCATCAGCATAAAACGAAAAATAGATATTAATGAATAATAACGATAAATCATTTAAGAATAATATAAATAGAAGTGGACCAAGATGGCTACCTTGGGGTACACCTGATCTGACGTTTATGTGACGGGATAAAAATTTGTTAAATTTGACAAATTGTGTTCTTGAAGAGAGATAAGATTTAATCCAATCCAAAACTGATCCTGACACACCATATTTTTCAAGTTTGAAAATTAATAGTTTGTGGTCAACTCTATCGAAAGCTTTACTGAAATCTGTGTAAATGGAGTCCACCTGAAGACCTTTTTCCATGGATTGAAGAATGAAGCTAGCGTAGTCTGAAAGGTTTGTCACAGTAGATTGAAGCTAGCGTAGTCTGAAAGGTTTGTCACAGTAGACCTTTGACAAAGCCATGTTGATGTTTGTTAATTATATCCTTAAAAAACATATATAATTTATCAGTTACTAATTTTTCAAATAACTTCGGGATACATGAAAGAATTGCAATACCACGATAGTTTTCAATGTTACACTTATCTCCGTTCTTGAAAATTGGGCAGAGATGAGAGCTTTTCCAGATGTTCGGAAAAACACCAGCTGCAAGAGATGATCAAGATCAAGATCAAGTGATTTGAGTGCCGAGAGTAGTTCAGAATTAGCTTATCTCCAACTTATAGTAATTGAACTTATATTAGATATGTTTTGACTAATATGGTCAAAATCGTTTGAATTAAAGTTCATTGGCTCACAATAAACTGATTCAAAAAATGATGCAAATTTATCACAGATCTTTATAGGATCTGAGAGAACTTCATTTTCATAAGCCATCATAGATGGAAAGTCAGTTACATTTCTTTTATAGTTAATGAATTTATAAAAAAATTTTTGGATCACTTTTAATTGATGCACCTGTAAGAGAAACATACCTGCTATAGCATACTTTATCGTAATTGTCAAATTTCGATTTGTTTAGTACAAATAACTTATAGTCATTGTCAATCTTAGATGCAATCCATTTACGATGTGATCTATTTTTTACATTTTTTAAATTAATTAATGTTTTATCATACCATGGTGGATGATTACTTCTCGTCTTAATTCTTCTTGGTAAAAACATTTCAAAAACAGAATAAATTATTTTTAAGAAAAAATCTGTCTTATCATTAATATCATTACTACTACAATACCAGTTTATATTATTTTGCATGTAATCATTAATTTCTACATAGTTAGCATTTAAAAAGTCATAGCTTAAAGTACTTTCTGTACAACTAAATAGTTGATTGTCTGAATAAAAGTTGCTTAAACATATAGTCTTATGAAATATACTAGTTTTATCTTTTATAAAAGATTCAGTCTGGTTTAAAATATAATTATCAATAACATTAGTAAAAACTAAATCTAGGACATTATTAAAATTGTTTTTTAAATTACATACTTGACTAAAACCTATTTCTGAAAAAAAGTCTACGATTATTGATTGTTGGGAAGTACATATGTTGGCAGGATCATATAGGAACTCATTGTCGTCCGATGGTACCCATTCCAAACCAGGTAGGTTAAAATCACCAAAAATCCATACATCATCAGAATTTGTAATACTAGTGCAGATCTCACGTAGACCAGATACACATTCTTGATAAATAATTTCATTAGAACCTTAATGAATGTAGCACCCACATATATATATATATTTTTCAGTTGTTACTATCTTCACCCATACCTGCTGTGACAAATTTAAGTTAAGCATGGTTTGTCCTAACTCAACTGAGAAACAAGAAAGTGAGTTGTGGACGGCAATAATTACTCCGCCACCTCTAATTTGTTTATTTTGTAGGTCACGATCACATCTGAAGACATTCCAATTAGGCCCAAATATTTCCGAATTTAGGTGTTCACTTTTTAGCCAGGTTTCAGTTAAAATTATAACATTATCCTGTATACTTGCAGTAACCCTGAACACTTCGTTGATGTCACCTCTCATGCCAGACTTATTTTGATAGAAAACTCGTAATTCTTTACGTGATAGCGAATCTTTGTGAAGCAATTTTTGGCTATTCGCGTTTAAAGAATTGGTTTTATCTGAGTTTTTTCGAGAAGAGATAGGCTTAAATTCTCTCACAATACATTCTCTAGGCCACAAGCTATTATTTAAGAGAATCGAACCAAAAAAATCTGGTATACTAATTTTGAAATTTTGATATTTTAGATTATTTTTCTTATTATTCCATGGAAGTACAGGATTACAAATAATATCGTATATATTAAAGTAGTTATTAATGAATTTAATTATGTTAGAACTAGAAACATTTGTATGCACATTTTTTATATCAAATTGTCTACGTTTACTGTTCAACTGATTAATATTATTTGAAATTGAATTTGAAATCGAATTTGAATTATTTTTCAGGCAGTAATTAAATACATCATTTTGTCCTATTGTATTAGCCTGCGATAATTGAGAAATGGAGTTCGGTGAATTAGGAGCAAGGCCGAAAATACCTAGATTGAGCTTTTCTTTGTCTCTGTAGGTATTCAATTCTTTTCGAAGCGAAATGTCTCCGATAAGATTCTAAATCATCTGATACCATTGCAGATGAGTATCCAAAACTTTCATGATGTCTGTCAAAAAGACTTCTTAGTTGAGCTGGGTTTGATGGAAGACCTTCTTGCTGAATTAACATCATGATATTTAATTTAGTTTTCCCATCGATACATACAGACTTATCCTGATCATGGAGATAAGCTAAGAATAATCGTACATTTTCAAATATTCTACTTTCTTTAAGTCTTGAAAGTGCATAACTGCCATCGCCATGTTCGACCGAATTTTTAGTTAGCCTTATATGTGGTGGAATTAATGGATTAGCGAAGTTGGGCGACGGATGTGTTCTATCAGCATGATTAGAGGAAACAATTGCTGAAGGTCTGGCCATGGCTATTTGTGGTATGTCCCTCACACTGGTTAGAGGGTTTAGCGTTGGTCCCTGAACAAATCTTTGCAGGTTTTTAAACTTTTTAGAAAATGTTTTTCTGATATTATTCATGCTATAATGATTATTATTTTTATTATTACTATTTTTAGTACTATTATTATTTTTATTGTTATTATTTTTAATATTTTTATTATTTGTATTATTATTATTATTATTATTATAAATATTACTATTATTATTATTATTATTATTATTACTATTATTATTATTATTATTATTATTACTATTATTGTTATTATTATTATTATTATTATTATTATTACTAATATTATTATTATTATTATTATTATTATTATTATTTCTAATATTATTATTATTATTGTTACCATTGTTACTATTATTATTAATATTATTACCAGTATTATATTTTTTCTTATTTTTATTTTGTTGATTTTTAATGTTCCTATTGCCATTATTATTATTGTTTTTGTTATTAGTATTATATTTTTTATTATTATTATTACTATTATAAGTATAGTTATGGTCATTTTTATTACTTTTAAAACCATTTATTAGTGCACTGCGGTATGAAATTGGTGTAGAAATAGGTCTATAGAATTGCGGAAGTAAAGAAGAAGAATACTCTTGCGATATAAGTGGTGAAGTTTGTTGTAATTGTGGCCGCTGTAATATAAATTCACCATTCACAGAATACTCTTGCGATATAAGTGGTGAAGTTTGTTGAAATTGATGCCGCGATTTTTTAGACCTTATATTTTTTCTGTTCTTACTAATCATCTTATTATTTTTACTGTTCTTTTTATTTGTTTTAGTTTTCCATATCGTAGCAGTAGCATTGATACTGTGCCATACTGTATCATCTTTCAACAAAATTACTAATGCATGAGCAGGGACATCAACTTTAAAACTTGAAAATTTAACTTTAGGAATTTTAATATAACGTGGTGTTACACATTTGCAAATTACGTCAGTGACGCCAAATTTTGTTTTGATGAAATTCGATAACCAATCATTATTGAAATTCCCAGCCGTCGCTTTTATGTACAGAGTGCACTGTTGCACTGTAGCATATACATGCGGTGGTACAGGTGGTTACTGTAGCATATACATGCGGTGGTACAGATTCATCCTTATTATTGTTGACAATGTTATTATTATTAATAATATCATTAATGGCAATGTTGACAATATATTCGTTTGTATTATTTTTATCTATCATTGTACTATTGTTATTAATGTTATCAATTTGCTTGTTAGTGTCACTATTATTATCATTATTAATATTATTATTGCTTACACTGTTGTTGATCTCATGGCAGATAGATAGCTGATTAATCATGTTATTGTATGTTGTTTTTGGTGAGCTTTCCTTATTTATTGACATGTATTTTAAATTTTTTACTTCGTCTACTATATCAACAAAGCTCAATTTAATTGCAGCAAGTTCATCGCCAATGGAGATTAATTGAGCCTTTAGTTTATCGTTATTATTTAATTGAAGTATAGTATTTAAAATCTTATCTGAATTTTCGGAGTTCACAGTGACATTTTTGTCAAGTAATGCTTGAAATTTTATAGAATTGCTCTCTGACGAAATTTTAAGTTTTTTTAATGATGATAGTGTAGAGTCAAATTGAAAACTAAATTTTTTTGCCAATGAATCGCTAATTTTACTATCTAAATCTTTAATGGAATCCATATTAGCATATAATTTATCAAAATTTTTGAAGAATAAGCTAAAGTTGTCAGTTTGTGTCTTGAGCTTACCATCGATTTTATAAATCTGGGAGCTCATCTCGTCAACATGTTCCATTAACAAGTTAATGTTTTCCTCAGCCTTTGAACGTTTATTCTCATTATTACGTGCCATTGTTTTCAATGATTCAATTGTCTCCGAGAATGATTTTACTATATCATTGTTTGTTTTGATTCCAAGCATAACGTGAGATAGATTGAGTAATTTACATTCTTTGCAATAATACAAGAAAACATGTTTAAATTCTTTTATATATTTAATGCCAGGACGTGAAATACCAAGACACTGGGGATGAAATAGTTTTTTACAAATACCTTTGCATGCTACTAGATCAGAGATTGTTGTGTCATTAGGTTCAGTACAACAATTTTCGCTACTGCACTTATTCATTATAAAAGTTAATTTATTAAATTACAAGTTCAATGTATTAAATAAAATTATGTATATGAATTTCAAGTTCAATGTTATACAAATTCAAGTTCAATGTTATAGAAAAAACCGACAAATTAGATCCTATTTCATATAATATTTAGTTCAATGATTTTAAGCACAAAATTATGTAACTAAAAAGCACAACAACCTGAATTATTTGTTAATTAATAAAAAGCAAACGTTTGCTTTTATATTTATTGAGAAATAAAATATTAAGAAATGCACAACTAAGTAGAAATTAATTACACAAAAGGTGAAAAAAAAAAATATTTGATTGCACAATTATTAATTAATTAAATTAATTTGCGGAGCCAACTGAAAACACATCCGAACAGTTTGAATTCTAAATGATTCTAATACAAACACAAACATAAAATTACAAAAAATAACAAAAAAAAGGCCTTATTTCAAAGCTATAGGTAATAACAAAAAAGGCTTAATTTCAAAACATAATATTAATAAAAAATAATTTAAATATATTTTACGTTGTCTCGAATTTTTTTTAATAATTCGGAATTGTCAGCTTTTAATATTTCTTTATAAAATTCTTTGCAGGATTCTCGGTAATTAAATTTTACTAATAATTCGCCTTCAATATTAGATAGATTTAAGCGGTTTCTGTCTTTCCGCCAAGCGTGGAACATCAAACTAAAAATTATTTCACTCATTGCATTTGAATGAGGAAGTGCAAAGACAAATTTGATAATTTCTTCCATATTTGGTACAGCAGGGAAAGCTTTAAAAAATTGAATCCATTTTTCCTCTATACACTTAAGTTCTTTAACTTTTCAAAAATTGATAGTAGCAGAACTAGTTCTTCGCTCAAGCTATCGCAGTCTATTCCTTTAATTGGGAATAAATCAAGCACCTTCAGTAATTCATCAAAAGTTAGCATTTTATCCAGCTTAAATATTTTTAATATTTCGAACCTATTATTTTCAAATTTAATCTTCAACTTTTCTCTCGCTATTGTTCCATAAATTTTTTGATCTAATTTCAGTTTTAAAGAATATCTCAAGTTATTAATGAGTTCAAAAAGTTCAATAATTACAGGACCTTCTGCTTCCAATTTTAAAATAACTTTTTGCATCAGTGATCCAATGTGTGAAAGTAAACCTAAATAGGCTTCTGCTAAGTCATTTGAAAAAAAATCTAATAATATTCGTGGGCAAGAATTTTTCTTATTAAAGAATTTTTCTTATTAAAGATTTTTGGCGCAGTTATTGTATAAAAATGACAAAAATGAAATTTATTAAATCTTGGAATAGATACTAGATTTCTGTTATTTACTCTTAAATTATACATAGTAGTGTGTCTAGTGTGGAGATATCCTGATTTGATGAAAAATAATTTCATTGTTTTATAAAAATACAGACTTCTAAGTGGAAGAACTTTTAAGCCTATAAACAAATTTAAACTAGGTGAAAGTCGTGGTTTTTTACAAATTAACCGAATTGCATGTTTTTGGGATATTAATAATTGCGATATTTTATTGAAATAAGCACCACCCCAGCAAACAATACAATATTGTATTTTTGAATGGAAAAAAGCATAATAAACCTTTGTTGATACTTTTGTAGAACTATAGAGACTTACATGGTATAATTGTCTAATAACTTTATTGAAATAGCATTTTAAATAACCAGTATGCTTAGACAAGTCTAACTTAGAATCAATATACAACCCAAGATAATTGAAAGATGAGACACCAAAGATAATTGAAAGATGAGACAACAAACAATTTGAATTGCAGGGATATACGATATCTTTACAATTTATTAGATCACATGTATTTGTTAAGTAATCTGGTATTAATGGACATTTTTTACAGCAAGGATCATGATAATATATGTTATAATCATACATAGGATTATTATAAATATTTAAATTCATATATTTTGTTTTATAACTAATAATTAATTTATGTTTTCTAAACCATCGTCGTAATAAATCAATATAATGATTCATGCTAACAACAATTTCAAAATGATTTTTGGTAGCATAGGTAAAGGCGGTATCATCAGCAAACGCTGTAGGATTACCTCTAAATGATTGCAAGAACTAACCTTACGCAATATATAAAGTATTTTTTGCATTACCTCTAAATGCTTCAAATGATTTGCAATTATTTTTGAATCACACACTAAATTATTATCAATATTTAATATCAAATCATTTTTAGAGCAAGTTTTATTTAGTAGAGAATTTACTAAATTCCACTCTTTTTTTAAAATTCCCCTAAAACAATCAAATTTATCAACAAAATAATTATCTTTCAATTTTTCACTCAATTTTAATTTCTTTACACAATTTATCATAATATTTATTAAACCGATCATTATTAGGATGTTTGTTAATAGCATTTCTTAATTTATTACGTTTATTAATCCTGTTTAGGAGTGTATTTGAAACCCATGGTTTTATTTTTTTTGATTTACTTAAATGTATAGAACTGGATGAACTTTCTCTAATATGATTATTTAAAATAGACATAAAAGTATCAAAAGATAATGAAGGATCATCGTCAGCATAAACATCTTTCCAGAATTCAAAGTTTAATAATTCATTTAATTTAACGAAATCTATAAGCTCTGACGTAGAACTAACATGATTATTTTTTACTTTAGAAGATATATTATCAAAAACAAGACCAGTCATAACATGATCAGTCACTCTAATGTCGTAAATTACACCATGAACACCATGAACGCAATTATTAATACTTTTATGGAACCTAAAGAAAATATGATCAATACAAGTAGAACTAGTTAAAGTAATGCGAGTAGGATCATTAATTAACGAAATAAAACCATTAGCTGCCATAAGAAGCTGGTAATCATCAACATCTTTTGATTTACCAAGAATATCAATATTGAAATCACCTAAAATAATGCAGTTTTTATACTTTATATTAGATAAAAAGCTAGAAAAATCATTCAAAAAAGTAAAAATAAAATACTATGCTCATGAAGTCTATATACACAAATAAAACAATAACTCATTTTATCAATTTCACACACTACCATTATAATATCAGCACTATTCAAACTGAAATAACTAATATCACAGATAATATCATTTCTAACGAAAACACACACACCACCTGAAGAATAATTATTATTACAAGAAGCAAAAAAGTTGAAATCCGGAATATTATAATTACCTTTTTCATCATCATATATCCATATTTCATTTAAAAAAATAATATTTGGACATTTATGAATAGTTAAAAGATTTGTATAAAAGGTATCAAAGTTTTTTCGTATACTTCTGATGTTCTGATGAAAGACAGAAAATTTTGAGGTATTGGTAAGGTTAGTTTCTTCAAAATTACTAAAACTACAATTGCTATCATTTAAATTATTTACAGAAGGCACATTATTTATATAACTACATGAATTAGGATTATCTTGATTATAAGGAATCATAAATAATATTGAAAATCAAAAAAATTTTTAATTTTTATAGTTATAAATTTTTAATTTTTATATATGGCTAGCATTTCTTTTTCAATGGTCGCATAATTCCTTTCCGCCTTATTTAATACGCTACTAGCGAAAGCAATAGGTTTGTCTTTTCCTACTTCTCCTTGAAATAGTGCAGCTCCCAGCGCGTAATTACAGGCACCTGTAATTAAGTTGAAAGGATGATGGAAATCGGGATATGCCAAAAGAGGTGGTTGCATCAATAGAATTTAACCTGCTCGAAAGCTTCCTCATGTTCCGGAGTACACTTATAAGGTTGCGATTTGGTCGATAGTCATTTACTAGACCCAAAAAAGATTGTAATTTCTTGGTGGTGCGTGCGATAGTAATTTACTAGACCCAAAAAAGATTGTAATTCCTTGGTGGTGCGTGGAGCGGGATGTTCCTGTACACACTTTGTTTTCTCAGGATCCGGTAGAACTCCTTCCGACGTGATTTGGTGTCCTAAATACCCAACTACTCTTCAAAAATTTCATTTGTACGGTTGCAGTTTTAAGTTATTTCTCGACATCGTTGGAAAATGGACCTGTAAGTTTCCTGAAAGTCTCTACCATATATGACAATGTCGTCTAGGTAGACAAAACACTTTATTCCTCATAACCCTGACAAAACATAATTCATTAACCTGTGAAGGAGTGAGAAATCTCCCACACTATAGTATATTATAAAATAAAATAAGAATGTTATTCTTATTAATATATAATAGTTGTAAACATAAAAGTAAAAGAAAAATACTTTATATATTGCGTAAGGTTAGTTAAATTAAAAATATTGTAAACAAATGTGGAAATATTTATATTCAAAATATAAATAATAAATTAATTAAAACACGTGCTCTATGCATAAATGTATATATGAAATTAGGTGTAAATATATATATTTATGTATATGCAATTTAAAGGTAAATAACTTTATAATAAATAATAATTAAATATTGAATATTTCCACATAAGTATATTTTTGCTGAAATAGCAAAATAACCATTAGCCATAAGAATCAATGTAATTTTAGGGTATAAAAGAAATGGGTTTTTAATAAAGAAATATCACTTCAACTTGAAACTTTGAGTGGTAAATTATAACCTTATATCGGCTACCCGCTAAACTAAGAGTTATTACAAAACCTTGAATTCAACAATAAGAAGTCCACTGAACAACATCGGCTTTTGTTAAGTTGCCACAACATTCGGCCTGACGGCTAGTGTTTTCAGTGAGATTTCGTGAAGTATGTGACGTAAGGGACGCAAGACTTTACATGGCGATCCTGCCAGGAGAAAGTTTAAAAGAATTATTGAAGGATCCAATTGCTGGCCCAAGGCCAATAAGCATTGAGGAATATCGAAAAAGACAATCTGCATCAAAACCAGCTTCAGCGTCATCACCATCAAATAACGATCCACCAGCAATAAACATAAAGAAACGAGGAGGAAAGGCTGCCAAAGCAAGGCAACAAATAGGAGAACTAAAACGGTTAATGACGATAGCTGTTACAAAAGAAGAGAAGCAGTATTTTGAAAACCAGAAAAAGAAGATCCAGGAAGAGGAAAAGTTACGAAAACGAAATCAGGTAAAGAACTTCGACGACCTGTTTAACAAATGTTTCGATACCGGCGCAAGGTGTACCAGCGAAAATTAAAACAGCAACAATTAATACATTCATTGTCACCGCTACTAATGGTGATTATCGCGAACAACGACTTGGTATTAATTATTGAAGGATGGAGAATTATTATATTTCGTAAATACGAAAATTAAATAAATTAAAAGAAAAAAAATTTGTAAAAATATATATATGAACCAAAAACTATAAAAATATTTATCAATTATATCAATTATATATATCAATTATTAAATTAGTATATCAATGATTAAATTAAACATAATATATCAATTAAATTAAACATGAATAAATCAATTATTAAATTAAACATAAATAAATATATATATATATCAATTCTTAAATTAAACATAAATAAATATATATGAAAAATTGTTTTAAATACAATATTGTACTAAAATAAATGCATAAATAAATAAAAATATATATCAAATATGAATAAATAAATATATATGAACAATTTTTTTTTGTTTAGACAATTTATTAAAATATATATAAAAAAAATATATATATACCAAAGTCGTAAAAGTTTATTAAGGTTAAAAACCTAAAATTACGTAAATCATATAAAAAAATATATATATATAAAAATATATATATTTAAAAAATTTCTTTAATTAATATTGTTTATATACCAAAATGGGGCAAAAGACCTCACAACAAGAAAACAAGGTGTTTATAAACAACAATGCAGGTACAACTACTAATAACAATACAAAAAATAAGCTCAGAATATACTCTGACTTACAATTAATTATTATTATTGTTGTAATAGTTGTAGCATTATATTTTGTATGGACAAAAGCCAAGGAATACCTTGATAAAAAAATAAAGAGACAAATTAATCTCGCTAACATTTCCACGGTCTCGCTAACATTTCCAAATATTAAGTAAAGAAAAATGTACAAAAAAAAAAAGTAAACATATATTATATCTTAATAACATTAGTAATTGAAAAAAATTAGTAAAGAGAATTTTGTAATTAGAACAAAAATTTATTATGGATGTATATGTAGCTATAATAAGAATAAGAATATTGTAAAGAAAAGAAAAAGAGAAATTTTTTTTTTATGTATATCTATCATATAAATAACATGTTTTAAATAAAGAGAAGAAAAAAATATTTTATGTTTAAGATTTAAAAAAAAAAAAAAAAAAAGAGAAACTCATATTAAATATTTTATGTTAAAAATTTTTAAGAGAATATATATGTATATCAAATTTTTTTTTTATATAGTAATTTTTAAAAGCATCTTAAGCTATATTTTCATTTTATTATTTTATCTAACGCCTAAAAATATGTTTTTGAATTTATAAAAAATTATTTTGTTTTTGTATGTACCCACACTTTAAATTTGGAATATATTTTAATTATATATAGAGAAAAAAAAATTAGTATGAAAAATTAATATTATTATATAGAATGATAAATATATTAGAATTAGAAATAGACCATTTGGAAAAATTAATTAAAAATTTTAAAACAACACCGAATAGAGAGAATATATACTACAAAAATTAGCGTATGTTGAAAAAGTAAAGGAAACCTGTAGCAATAAATGGCGAGAATGATATAAGGAAGACAAGGATTTAGCACTTGTTTATAAGGAAAGATTTGAAAGAGTCTATGTAGCTGTAACGGATATTTTAGATAAAAATTCAAAGGAATTTGTAGACAAAACTATTATTGAACATAGTGAAGAAGAAAAAAGCGATACAGAGAATACTTATATAAAAGGAAAAATAAAAATGGCAAGTTTTTATTTTAACGTAGCACAAAAGCTACCATCATTTATAATTGAAAGGGAAGATACCAGAGAAGAGAAAATCAGAGATTTTTTAAATGGTATAGAATTTTACTATGACTTATTGAAAACGGAAGACAAACCAATTTTGGTAAATTTTTTGATTAAGTGCAAAATTCAAGGGAAGGCACTAACTGAATTGGGAACTGTAACTACTACAGATTTCGCCGAATTAAAAAGGCAAATAAAATCAAAATGTGGATGCACAGACTCCATAGAAATTATACAAACTAAGTTAGGCAATACACGCCAAGGAAATAGACCGATGCGGGAATTTATAACCGACATCGAAAGTCTAATATCAAGGATGACCGAATTAGAGGTCAGTGCACAAAGCGAGTCGGAAAGACTAGCACTAACAGCAGCCAATAATCGAAGAGGACTGGCATTTTTAAAAAAGGGAGTAAGCGAACGGTACAAAATTGTATTGGACAGTGCTAGGCATACTGATTTCGATACTGCCATAAAACATTTATTGGAATTGGATCCAGGTACGGAAAGGAATTCGGAAGTTGTGAGATACGTAGACAACAACAGGAATTCCCACCAATACAATAATAATAACCGGAATTATAATAATTACCAAAACAATAATTATAGTAATAATAATAATAATAATAATAATAGACGACATTATAATGGCCAAAATCAAAATATTAGAAGGTCACATAATTATTTTAATAATTATAATAACGGAAATTCTAATAATAACAATAATAATAATAATTATAATAGAAATAATAATGGGAATGGAAATACCAATACCACTGGAATTTTAACGGAAACCGGAATAGAAATTATAATAACAATTCACAAAATTACAGGCAAAATAATAATTCAAAAATTACAGGCCAAATTATAATAATAATAGAACACCCAATAACGATAATAGAACACCCAATATCCTAGCGATAACCGAAGCGGGAAACGAACAGCCCACCGAAGGGGTAGCCAACCAATCGGTAGGGGAATATACGAATTAGGCAATATCAAGGACATTATTTTACAGCAGGTATGACAAACGGACTTTATGTAGAAGTACAAACAAATAACATAACTGCAACATTTTTAGTAGACACAGGAGCATCTATATGCACCATTAAGGACAAATGTAGGGGTAAAAACATTTTACAAAGTGATAAAATAACGACAATTCAAGGAATTTCAGGACATTTAGAGACATTAGGAGCATGTAGTAACCAATTAAATTTTAAATCAGTAAATGTTAAATATGATTTTCACGTAGTTTCGGATAATTTTCCGGTACCAGTAGATGGTATTTTGGGAGCAAATTTCTTAAAGGATTTTCAAGCTAAGATAAATCTAGAAATTTTTTATCTCGACTTAACAATAGAGAATAAAAAGGTAGTTTTACCTATACTAAATAAATTATTAAAAAAAGATGCTAAATTTAATTTTACTAAAGATTGTATAGAAGATTGTATAGAATAAGTCCAAAAATTTTACAATTTCCAAATTTTGACGAAGAATTTATTTTGCGTACTGACGCATCCGGGTTTGCTCTAGGAGCAGTACTTTCTAATAATGATGATAGACCAATAGCATATGCTACTAAAACTTTAAATAATGCTGAGAAAAATTATAGTACAATAGAAAAAGAATTATTAGCCATAGTATGGGCTATTAAACATTATCGACCATATCTTTTCGGAAGACGATTTAAAATTTTAACTGATTATAGACCATTAGTCTATTTATTTTCATTAAAAGAACCTTCATCTAGATTAACTAAATTTAGACTTTTACTGGAAGAATATAATTTTTATGTAGTATATTCACCAGGAAAACAAATTGCACAGCAGATGCATTAAGTAGAGTAAAAATTACATCTGACGATTTAAAAATTTTAGTTATAGCAGTAACGACTAGATCAAAAACAAAAACAAATGAGGAACAAATTGACACACCAAAAGAAACGGATGAACAAATTATAAAAGAATTATTACAACCACACCAGAAGGGTTAAAACTAGTTGAGTTAAAAATAGTAGATAATTTTGATGAAGAAATAAGCAAATTAAAAAATCAACAGGATCTTATATTGGGTCCAAATAAAATATTAGCTTACATTCTAAAAAGGAATTGTATTATAATGATTAGACCAAAAGATAGCACTACAGACCAATCCGTGACATTCGGCAGATTGTTGTATAGGGACGTGCAGAAAATCACTGGTCCATTAAAATTGAAAAAATTATATATTACGAAGGGAGCGTTATTAAAATTATCAGACGGCCGTCGACAAAATAATATTAATAATATAAAGAACAAATTGAATGAAATATTTAAAAATACTAATATAAAAGTGCACTTAATGAAAGAATTGATAAGGATTACTGACCCAGGGATGAAAAAACTATTACTTAACGATTATCATATATTACCAACTAGTGCACGTGCAGGAATAAATCGTATGATTAAAATTATAAAATGCAAATATTTTTGGACAGGAATGCAGAAAGATATCACAACATTTAAAGAAATAAACATATAAATATGAAAAGACAACCAATGATTATAACATCAACCAGTGAAACAAGTTTTGAGAGAATTTACGTAGATCTTGTAGTCCCATTAGATGAATCACCAGAGGGTTATAAATATATTTTAACAATACAAGATGAGTTAGCAAAATTTATAGAAAATATACCTCTTAGAAACAAAGAAGCTAATACTGTAGCAAAAGGACTCGTAGAACACTTCATATTAAAATATGGTGTTCCAAAGAAAATAGTTTCCGATCAAGGAACGGAATTTATGAGTCATGTTTTTAAGGACATGTGTAAAATGTTAAAAATAGAACAAGTGTTCTCTACAGCATATCACCATGAAAGTATAGCAGCTGTAGAAAATTCACATAAGGTACTAGGAGCGTATCTCAGGACATACGTAACTGAAAACCATACAGATTGTGATAAATGGTTGCCATACTACACATCCTGTTATAATACATCGGTACATTCAGAAGGAGAATATACACCTTACGAATTAATATACGGAAAGCAATGTCAACTACCTTCAAGCTTCTTAAGAAATGTACAGCCAGTGTACAATTATGAAGATTTGATAATAGATTTGAAAATAAATTACAAATAGCACATAGAGATGCTAGGGAAACATTACTTAAAAAGAAACAGGATAGGAAAACTAGGTATGATAAAGATTTTAGAGTTAAAGATAGTAACTATGAAGTAGGTAGTTTAGTTTTATTAAGAAATGAAAATAGGAAAAAATTAGATCCAATATACATTGGACCATACGAAGTTATAAGTAGCGCAGGAGTTAACTGCGAAATAAAAAATGAAAATAAGAAAATGATAGTACATAGAAATAGATTGAAACCATATTACGTATATCTAGCAATAGTATTAGAAAACTAAAAATTTATTAAGGGGGAAGGGGACGCCTGGAAACCTATATATATATAAAATAAACTAATAATAAATAGATAATAAATATAGTTAAGATAATAAATTTTCTTAAACATACTGATAATAAATAAAAATAGTAAATAAAATAAAACAAAGGATAAATAAGGTAGTAAAACGTAATAATTTAACAATGAAATAATTCAATAAAATTTTTAAAGAGAAAAAAGTTGAATAAATATATATATATAAATATAAAAATTGAAAAATTATACAAGAATTTGTATCTAGGAGACAGTTGGAGACAGTTGAATTTGTATCTAGGAGACAGTTTTCCGCTGGGAAGGGTGGTGTGAAGGAGTTAGAAATCTCCGACACTATAGTATATTATAAAATAAAATAAGAATGTTATTCTTATTAATATATAATAATTGTAAAAATAAAAGTAAAAGAAAAATACTTTATATATTGCGTAAGGTTAGTTAAATTAAAAGTATTTTAAACAAATGTGGAAATATTTATATTCAAAATATATATAATAAATTATTTAAAACACGTGCTCTATGCATAAATGTATATATGAAATTAGGTGTAAATATATATATTTATGTATATGCAATTTAAAGGTAAATTACTTTATAATAAATAATAATTAAATATTGAATATTTCCACATAAGTATATCTTTGCTGAAAAAGCAAAATAACCATTAGCCATAAGAATCAATGTAATTTTAGGGTATAAAAGAAATGGGTTTTTAATAAAGAAATACATATCAATTCAACTTGAAACTTTGAGTGTTTAATTATAACCTTATATCGGCTACCCACTAAACTAAGAGTTATTACAAAATATGTATTTATCACGAAATAAATAATTCAACAATAAGAAGTCCACTGAACAACATCGGCTTTTGCTAATTTGCCACAACATTCGGCCTGACGGCTAATGTTTTCAGTGAGATTTCGTGAAGTCTGTGACGTAAGGGACGCAAGACTTTACAAACCGCTGGAAAGTGGCGGGCTCTCCCGTGAGTCCGAAATGCATTCTTTTGAATTCAAAGTGCCCGTAGCTGTACTAAATGCGGTTTTTTCCCGATCGCTGGGTTCCAGATGAATCTGATGATACCCACTAGCCAGATACAAGGTAGTGAAGTATCTGGATCTTCCTAGTTGATCCAATATTTCTTCGATTAACTTACGATAGTAAAGTTTTGTTACTTCCTCGTTTATTTCTTGTTTATGGCATTCAACTAAGCGATATTGTCTGCTATTTATTGGGCTTTGGTCCTGTTTTATTGAAATTTTGTGAGTTACGCTGTTAGTTCCGGGAAGTTTTTCACCTGGTATATGGAAAATATCCGAAAATTCTTCAAATATTCCTTCTAAACTTTCCTTTTCTTCTGAGTTTCGATCCGTTTTTAAAATGAACTCATCTTTTAGGTTATTAATACGTGTTTTATTTTTAATTTGTTCATCTTCGTGATTGAATATATATCTAATAAAACCGACCGCTTCCTTACTTTCCTCCTGATTTTGTAAAATTTCCCCTTTTCGTTTTGGACGTTTCCTGTTATTCAATAAATTGCCTTCTTTTGTTTCTGATACAAATTTTTCGTTATTTGCTCGAAATGTGCGTATCTCAAAATCCGCGAGTTTATGAGTTTCTAGTATTATCTCATCTATAATTTTTTCTTCGTTTATTTATATTTATAATTCCAATGATTATTTTACCATTCTCTACTTTACAAATTTCGTTACCCAAAAATACTCCTGGCATTAGTTCCTTTGAAGTCAGTATTAGTTCCCCTTCCAATGTTGTAGGTATCGCTATTATTTTTTCCGTACGGGCTGGTATTCTTATTATATTTTTTCCTTTTAATTTTGGTTCTTGATTTTCTTCGTTTAATTCTTCCTTGTTCTGATTTTTATTACGTCAATTTACTAAGTTAACAACTTTTGTGTTATTTATTGCATAGTTATTTTTATTGCCTATTTTGTTGTTTACAAATAAGGCTAATTCTTTGCCATTGTTAGAAACACTGTTAGTTTGAAACGAGTGAACACTTGGTTGGTTGGGTTGCTTCGTAGTTGCATCTACGAAAGGAAATTGGAATTCTTTTTTCATCCTTTCAAGCTGGGTGAATTCTAAAATTTTAGAAGGGCTCTGTATGTTGCAATGTTTCGATAAAAAATCGTAACCAAGAATACCATCTCCTGGTATTCTTTCTTCCATATTATTTGCTTGAAATTCGCATTGTATTCCATTAAAAAATGTTCCTTCACAACTACCTAGTGTTTCGTTTTGTCCGTGAAGTGTACGTAATGCAATGCTGTTCTTAGCATTAATCTTTGCGTCATTATTTAAAGATTCCTTTTTAATACACTAACTTGTGCTTCTGTGTCTATTAAAAGTTAAGCTACTCCTGTTTTCGTTTTATTCAATGGTACTTCCACTATTGGATCTAAATAAGTTATTTCCTGTAAATGCCGTCCCTCCGATGAATTTAGAAATGAGTCAGGGTTTTTTAGCTCACTTTATATTCGTTGCCCGACTGGATGGCTGCACGTGCCTTGTATTTTTGCCTGGCTGGGCAGTGCAAAATTACGTGTCCTGGAAGATTGCACCATTCACAATGTTGAATCACTGCTGATTGAGTCATTTCAGTTGACCTGGTAGTCCATTGTCCATTGATCTATTTTGTATTATCCGTTCTCTAGTCTAGAGTGTCCTTGTCTTTTATAAATGGTACAAAAAGGAACGTTTTATTGATTCTTTTGACAGTATCGACTGGTATGGCCTCGTTTACCTCAAGTATAACATTTTATTTTATATTTAAATTACTATTTGGTACTCCTTCCGGCCTAAAATGATTATTTCTGCTTTGATTTGGCATGCTCCGCTCGTTTCTGTAATTTTGGTTTGTCATAGGTTACCTTGAATAGCTGGGTTTCCATCCTTTCCTATTATAACTATTTCTATGCTGTGGGTGGTTAGGAGCCCTCGAGGATTGCTCTCTTGTTGTTCTGTTGCGTTCTTCGCCGTTGTCCATTTTTATTAAAAGTTTCTTCACCAAATTGGAGATATCATTATCCATTCCACCCTGTCGTTTTCCCGCTGAATTTCCGATAGCATAATCCTCTCTTGCATAATCCCTTGCTTTTTGTACCGCTATTTTTAAACTGGAGCAATTTTGCGACCTTACATAATATTTCTGGGATTCTGAATCTTACGAAAGTTCTTTTTGATACTTTCATCAATATTGGGACATGTGCTAAAAAGGTTTAGAATGTCTCAGTGACTGATAACATTCCGTCGCTAAACGACATATTTGCTGCTTGTTGAAACCTTTCGTTTCCTTGTTCTAATAGTATTGTGTTATTTTAACGTATAGGTGGCGTTACAGATTTAGGAAAGGGCTCATAAATCCTTTGTGGGAAGTCGTATATATGTGGTTCTTTTATTGCTCTAAATTCGCTAAGGGGCGCCTGGTCGGCCCGTGTAACTTTTTGACCAAAACTTATTTGATCATTAACGTTGGATTCTTCCCGCTCTTTGTTTGGGATACATCCTAATAAATGTCCCTCCATCGCGGATTTATTTTCTTCGTCTAAATTATTTACAATGGTACGTGGATATATTTTATTTTATCTAAGAACCCTGAAACTACCTGGTTTGGGTATGGCACCTCCTACGGCGCCTTTTATTTCTTCAAAAACTGTCCCCTGTAAGGGTGTATTCACCATAACTGAGGTATTGTTTGAATCAGAAGAAGAGTAATGTTTTAGACTTGTATTAGTGAATGAAAAACTCTCAATTTTGTTATAGAATTTCTTAATACTTTTCTCCATTAACTGGCCAAAACAATAAAAACTTATTTTCCTTTAAGTCCAGATCTAATGATCCAAAAAAAACCAACAAGAGAAAAAAATCTCAAAAAAAAAAATTAAGTTATACAAAAAACACTATTTATAATTCTATTTTCATTTCTTTTTATTTTAATTTATACACACACAATATACATATACGATATACAAAAAAAAATTTATTTATACAAAAAAGTATAATTTCTTTCGTTATTCTTTTAACCAAAGGAGCCTTTTATTGCAAACTATACAATGATAAAACCTTTTATCAAATTTGAGATAAGTAGGACGTCGCCAGTTGTGTATACAATTGTTGCATACTTTACCGTGCTTTGTGTTATGTATTATCCCCACGGTATGAAAAATTACCAGCATTACTTTGGTTATGAACAATTATATTTTTTTTTTTAAAGAAAACAACAAGAAAACAGTAAAAAAAAAATTAAAATGGATATAATTAAGGTATATATATTTTACCTTTTTTTCTAAAAAAAAGAATGGATTTACGTTTTTAAAAAGAAACTAAAAAAAAAAGAACTAAAACTATTTAAATTTACTAATAGAAAACTAAATGTATAATCTTATACAATTAAAAAAAAACTACTACGATGATTTTTTTTCAATGTTGTGTTTTACCCCAAAAAAAAAATTCACACAAAAAAAATAATATACAATTTAAAACAGAAGCTACGCAAAATTGCGTCGTGCTTATCCTTTTTAATGCTTCATGCAAACTCGGGGTGTTTTATTGTATATTTTTTGTGTTTTCTAACATTGCGAATCTTTTCAAAGAAATAAAGATATAAATATGAAAAGCCAGCCAATGATTATAACATCAATAAGTGAAACAAGTTTTGTGAGAATTTACGTAGATCTTGTAGGCCCATTAGATGAATCACCAGAGGGTTATAAATATATTTTAACAATACAAGATGAGTTAGCAAAATTTATAGAAAATATACCTCTTAGAAACAAAGAAGCTAATACTGTAGCAAAAGGACTCGTAGAACACTTCATATTAAAATATGGTGTTCCAAAGAAAATAGTTTCCGATCAAGGAACGGAATTTATGAGTCATGTTTTTAAGGACATGTGTAAAATGTTAAAAATAGAACAAGTGTTCTCTACAGCATATTACCATGAAAGTATAGCAGCTTTAGAAAATTCACATAAGGTACTAGGAGCGTATCTCAGGACATACGTAACTGAAAACCATACATATTGTGATAAATGGTTGCCATACTACACATTCTGTTATAATACATCAGTACATTCAGAAACAGAATATACACCATACGAATTAATATACGGAAAGCAATGTCAACTACCTTCAAGCTTATTAAGAAATGTACAGCCAGTGTACAATTATGAAGATTTTATAATAGATTTGAAAAATAAATTACAAATAGCACATAGAGATGCTAGGGAAACATTACTTAAAAAGAAACAGGATAGGAAAACTAGGTATGATAAAGATTTTAGAGTTAAAGATAGTAACTATGAAGTAGGTAGTTTAGTTTTATTAAGAAATGAAAATAGGAAAAAATTAGATCCAATATACATTGGACCATACGAAGTTATAAGTAGCACAGGAGTTAACTGCGAAATAAAAACTGAAAATAAGAAAATGATAGTACATAAAAATAGATTGAAACCATATTACGTATATCTAGCAATAGTATTAGAAAACTAAAAATTTATTAAGGGGGAAGCGGACGCCTGGAAACCTATATATATATAACATAAACTAATAATAAATAGATAATAAATATAGTTAAGATAAGCTAATAAATTTTCTTAAACATACTGATAATAAATAAAAATAGTATATATATAAATATAAAATATATATATAAATATAAAAATTGAAAAATTATACAAGAATTTGTATCTAGGAGACAGTTGGAAAGAAGGAACCTTTTTACCATACTATTCCTCCTTTTCCGCTGGGAAGGGTGGTGTGAAGGAGTTAGAAATCTCCGACACTATAGTATATTATAAAATAAAATAAGAATGTTATTCTTATTAATATATAATAATTGTAAACATAAAAGTAAAAGAAAAATACTCTATATATTGCGTAAGGTTAGTAAAATTAAAAGTATTTTAAACAAATGTGGAAATATTTATATTCAAAATATATATAATAAATTAATTAAAACACGTGCTCTATGCATAAATGTATATATGAAATTAGGTGTAAATATATATATTTATGTATATGCAATTTAAAGGTAAATAACTTTATAATAAATAATAATTAAATATTGAATATTTCCACATAAGTATATCTTTGCTGAAATAGCAAAATAACCATTAGCCATAAGAATAAATGTAATTTTAGGGTATAAAAGAAATGGGTTTTTAATAAAGAAATACATATCAGTTCAACTTGAAACTTTGAGTGTTTAATTATAACCTTATATCGGCTACCCGATAAACTTAGAGTTATTACAAAACCTTGAATTCAACAATAATAAGTCCACTGAACAACATCGGCTTTTGCTAATTTGCCACAACATTCGGCCTGACGGCTAATGTTTTCAGTGAGATTTCGTGAAGTCTGTGACGTAAGGGACGCAAGACTTTACAAACCGCTGGAAAGTGGCGGGTTCTCCCGTGAGTCCGAAAGGAATTCTTTTGAATTAAAAGTGCCCGTAGCTGTACTAAATGCGGTTTTTTCCCGATTGCTGGGTTCCAGATGAACCTGATGATACCCACTAGCCAGATCCAAGGTAGTGAAGTATCTGGATCTTCCTAGTTGATCCAATATTTCTACGATTCTAGGAAGTGGAAATGCGTCCTCCACTGTTACTTCATTTAACTTACGATAGTAAAGTTTTGTTACTTCCTCGTTTATTACTTGTTTATGGCATTCAACTAAGCGATATTGTCTGCTATTTATTGGGCTTTGGTCCTGTTTGATTGGAATTTTGTGAGTTACGCTGTTAGTTCCGGGAAGTTTTTCACCTGGTATATGGAAAATATCCGAAAATTCTTCAAATATTCGTTCTAAACTTTCCTTTTCTTCTGAGTTAAGATCCGTTTTTAAAATGAACTCATCTTTTAGGTTATTAATACGTGCCTTCTTTTGTTTCTGATACAAATTTTTCGTTATTTGCTCGTAATGTGCGTATCTCAAAATCCGCGAGTTTATGAGTTTCTAGTATTATCTCATCTATAATTTTTTCTTCGTTATTTATATTTATAATTCCAATGATTATTTTACCATTCTCTACTTTACAAATTTCGTTACCCAAAAATACGTCAGTATTAGTTCCCCTTTCAATGTTGTAGGTATCGCTGTTAATTTTTCCGTACGGGCTGGTATTCTTATTATATTTTTTCCTTTTAATTTTGGTTCTTGATTTTCTTCATTTAATTCTTCCTTGTTCTGATTTTCATTACGTGAATTTACTAAGTTAACAACTTTTGTGTTATTTATTGCATAGTTATTTTTATTGCCTATTTTGTTGTTTACCAATAAGGCTAATTCTTTGCCAGTGTTAGAAACACTGTTAGTTTGAAACGAGTGAACACTTGGTTGGTTGGGTTGCTTCGTAGTTGCATCTACGAAAGGAACTTGGAATTCTTTTTTCATCCTTTCAAGCTGGGTGAATTCTAAAATTTTAGAAGGGCTCTGTATGTTGCAATGTTTCGATAAAAAATGGTAACCAAGAATACCATCTCCAGGTATTCTTTCTTCCATATTATTTACTTGAAATTCGCATTGTATTCCATTAAAAAATGTTCCTTCACAACTACCTAGTGTTTCGTTTTGTCCGTGAAGCGTACGTAGCGCAATGCTGTTCTTAGCATTAATCTTTGCGTCATTATTTAAAGATTCCTTTTTAATACACTAACTTGTGCTTCTGTGTCTATTAAAAGTTAAACTACTCCTATTTTCGTTTTATTCAATGGTAATTCCACTAATGGATCTAAATAAGTTATTTCCTGTAAATGCCGTCCCTCCGATGAGTTTAGAAATGAGTCAGGGTTTTTTGGCTCAGTTTTTATTCGTTTCCCGACTGGATGGCTGTACGTGCTTTGTATTTTTGCCTGGCTGGGCAGTGCAAAATTACGTGTCCTGGAAGATCGCACCATTCACAATGTTAAACCACTGCTGATTGAGTCATTTCAGTTGACCTGGTAGTCCATTGTCCATTGATCTATTTTGTATTATCCGTTCTCTAGTCTAGAGTGTCCTTGTCTTTTATAAATGGTACAAAAAGGAACGTTTTATTGATTCTTTTGACAGTATCGACTGGTATGCCCTTTTTCACCTCAAGTGTAACATTTTATTTTATATTTAAATTACTATTTGGTACTGGTTCCGGTCTAAAATGATTATTTGTGCTTTGATTTGGCATGCTCCGCTCGTTTCTGTAATTTTGGTTTGTCATAGGTTACCTTAAATAGCTGGGTTTCCCTGCTGAATATCCTTTCCTATTATAACTATTTCTATGCTGTGGGTGGTTAGGAGCCCTCGAGGATTGCTCTCTTGTTTTTCTGTTGCGTTCTTTGCCGTTGTCCATTTTTATTATAAGTTGCTTCACCAAATTGGAGATATCATTATCCATTCCACCATGTCGTTTTCCCGCTGAATTTCCGATAGCATAATCCTCTCTTGCATAATCCCTTGCTTTTTGTTCCGCTATTTTAAAACTGGAGCAATTTTGCGACCTTACATAATATTTCTGGGATTCTGAATCTTACGAAAGTTCTTTTTGATACTTTCATCAATATTGGGACATGTGCTAAAAAGGTTTAGAATGTCTGTTAATCAATAATAAAACACAAAGTTCAACTTTAATCATTTCAAATTTTCATCTTTAATAATAATATTAACACATAACTATCGTCTTTATAATATTAACCATATTATTTCATATTTAATTATAGACAATTTGATTACAATCTGTATACAATTTTATTGTGCAAAGAAGTGTTACTATCTTTAAATACCGATACTTAATTTATTCACGATACAAGTATTTTATAAAGATTTAAATTATAACGATTTAAATTCTGAACAATTTATTATTTCCACGATAATTACATTTCACCAAATATTAACATTCGATATATATAAATTTTTTATCATAAATACAAGTCTTTTATATTGAAGATTATATCGACTTTAGATATTAGAAATTTTTACCGATGGACAAAACGATACGAACGGTTTTAATTCACGTTTACTAATAATTTTTATTCCAAATTAAATTTTGTTTTATCCTATCCCATTCTAATACTTCAAGTCAAAATAATTCATTTAAGGAATGTGCTATGTCGACCAAATAATGTGGAACTTTTATAAGAACTTATTTTTCTCGCCCACGGAATTTTTTGTAGACGGAATTTTTTCACACAGTTGAATATGAACAACAAAAAATACATTCATATATATAATAAATGCATTTGCATAAGACTATGATATTTTAACACATTTAATAAAATTTATGTATTTATGATAATTACTTAATTCTCATAGATCTCGCATTTCTTTTGCATTTGTGCATTAACATATCGCTAACCTTGGATTAACTTATCAAATTATACATATATTTAAATTAGAATTTAATTCAATTTCGATAAAATATTATTTGAGAACTATGAGAACGTTTAAATTTTACAACTTAATTTTAGGTATGAAATTATTTGTTAATTCTTATTAAATATTGTAAATTTCAATTAAACATAAAGTTCGGAATTGAACATACTCCCCCCTGTGAGGGGTTCAAACCCATCAATCTAGAATCATGTAATTAAATTAAGTTGAATTAATTATATAAATTTGTTGCAAACAAGATTAACGATAGATTGATATATTTGAACATCTCACAAAGCTGGCGATTCATGTATTTTGAAGATGGAACTGGATCTAACTGGATTTCGTGAAGTTGTCCTAGGCCTGGGGGTTGGTCGTGGAGTAGCTTGTTGTCGTTTTCTGCGCCAAACGTATGTGATAAGCAGTATCACTATTACCAAAATAATGAAGTAGCTGATTCCATAATGATGAACGTCATGGTAATCAAAAGTCGTAGCTGATTCACCTTCTTGTAGTTGTTTTATTTTTGTTGAAAGGTTATCTATTTCGTTTGTTTTAATTTCAACTAATTTACTAGATGAGTTGATAGGTTCGTCAATCAAATTGGGAATGTTCCATATGCTTATATTTGGTGTTGGAGTAAACGATAAAAAAATGTGGCTGGTTCGGATGGTATCAGTTTGCAACGTCATAAAATTAATCTTCATCATACATGGTGATCGTAGCTGTAGTAAGCCATTTCCCCTTAGAGTAATTGTTGTAACGGTGCCTTCACATATAACATTAGCTGTGTGTTCAGTTGATTTTATTATAGAGAATATCCATACGTTTGGATTAGCTAGCTTTGTCCAGTGCTCCGGGGTAACTATAGCCTGTAATTCGCATTCTATTAGTGGCTCTCTTTTATGTGATAATAACGCTATTTCACATTTGCTCATATTTGATTGTTGATTGAAGATTGGTGACATTGGCTTGCATAGATATATTGATGACTCAATTTGTAAGCATGTTCTCAGTTCTTCATTTGTCAATTGATAATATTTATCCCTTAATAACGTGATTGCTAAATATTTTGAGCTTGTTTTCACCATAAATGAGTTATTATTAAGAATTATTGGTACCGGAATGACGTTAAACAATTGAAAATATTCATTATTTGGCAAAGGTATTTCCATTTTGAAAATGATGGCATTTTCAACAATTCGTGCGCGGACAGCAATCAATTTGTATAGCTGGAGCAAATCTGTTGCCGGAAGTGCGAGTGTAGGCGGAATACTAGTACGAACAACTGAGAGTTGAGCTTGCATCTGATCTGGTGTTATGAGCTGCGGATTTACACGTGAGTGGTGTAGGTCTAGGAGAACATCTAATATATTTTTTTAACTGTTTTCATAATTAGTTAATATTAGTAGCATATACGTTGTGAGTGACCTAAAGCTTCTTTCTAGTTCTTCTTTTTTGACCTCATTTCTTATGAAATGATCGGTTGTGTCAAGCATTGATTTCATCAGAGCAAATTGTGCATTTATATCAGTTGTAGTCGTTTTTAGAACATTAATTGTATTGTCTGATATTGAAGTTTGCCTTTTGATTAGTTCCAATAAATGGTTTTCATTAGAGTTAACTCGAACAATTTCACCTTCTATGTATTTCGCATAGCCTTGATCTAATATTCCAAATAAGCTGTTTGAAATTGATCCAATGAAGTCAAACGGAGATCTGACCATCCTTGCCTTGTGATCATTTATTTTATGAAGCAAAATGTTATTGTGGTCAATTGTTTTTATTCTGTTTGAAATTTCCATTGCAATGGCTCGACAATAAGTTGGTTTAACTTCCTTTCGCTCGCATAATTTATTAATTGTTGTGTTGTACATCATTAGCCCATTCAACTCTTGCCAATACGTTGTTAAGTTATAGTATGCAATAAGATTCCAGTTGCTGTGTATTGTTTTTACTTCGCCGATGCCTTCGAAGTAGAGTCCCATTTTGTTATCAAACATGGTGATGTTAATGTTTTTGGATGTTTCCTGGGCTCGAGAAGTTGATGAACCACATGCGACTAGCAATACCATCAATGCCGTTGACAGAAGATTTATTTTTTTCTCGCTCCGCAATACCCTACGATTATTTGATTCACTTTGTTCAGCAGCTGGTTTTTTCTGTTGTTGATTATCACTGCTTTGATATGGTCCTTCTGCACTTCCGATTTCTTCTGTTGGCAACGGACAAATGTGGTGAATGGATCTTTTTAGGTTCCCATTTTCTGTCTTCACATTGACTACTCTGACTAAATTATCTTGTCCTTCTATAATTGACGTTACTCTTCCTAGTTGCCATTTCAATGGAGGTAGGTTCACATCTTTTATTAACACCATTGCTCCAGTCTTTATGTTTTCGGTTTTGTTCTTCCATTTTCCCTTCGTCTGCAATTGATTTAGATATTCCAACCACCATCTTTTCCAAAACAACTGATGTATATTTTGTAATTGCCTAAATTTATCTAAACGGCTTAACTTTGTATCTGTTATATTGGGTTCTGGCAGTGAAGTTAACGGCGCACCAATAAGAAAGTGTCCTGGTGTTAATGCCTCTAAGTCGTTGGGATCGGCAGACATAGGTGTAATGGGTCTTGAGTTTAATATGGCCTCGATTTGAGTAATCACAGTTTGTAATTCTTCAGAAGTCAAATGCGATAAACCAGTATAGCGAATCAAGTGATGTTTAGCTGCCTTTACTGCTGCCTCCCACAGGCCACCAAAGTGTGGAGCACGTGGTGGAATGTGTTGCCACTGTATTTGTTCTTGTTGGCAGAATCTTGAAATTTCTTTTTGTAATTGTTGTGATTGAATTAGGGTGGCTAATTCTTGCAGTTCCCTTTTACCTCCGACGAAATTGGTCCCATTGTCACAATATATTGTTGCACATAGGCCACGGCGTGCCACGAACCTCTTCAGTGCATTCAAGAATGCTTGAGATGACAAATCACTCACCAATTCTAGGTGAACTGCCTTTGTGCTAAAACAAACAAACACTGATATATATGCCTTGGCTGGAGGTTTTCCTCGAATTTTGTGATGAACGTATACTGGTCCGCAGAAATCAATTCCCGTTGTGTGAAATGGTCGTGATGGGCAAACTCTGTCACGTGGTAGTTGACCCATAAGTTGTTGTATCATTCGCGGTTTCACCTTGAAACACCTCACACAATTATGTACAACATTTGTGGCCATTCGTTTGACATCTACAATCCAGTATTTCTGACGGGAAATAGCTACTAATGCATTTGGTGCTGCATGCATATGTTTGACATGCATGTGAATTAATATTAGTTTTGACAGCGTATGACCCTTTGGCAACAATATCTGGTGCTTGGAATTCATCGGAAGCATGCACTTACATAATCGCCCCCCTACCCTAATGACACCATTTGATTTATCCAAAAATATACTTAATGATGCATATGGATCCCTCTTGTCGACTTCTTCGTGAGACGACAAACCTTTCAACTGTTGAGCGAAGGCACTCTGTTGAGCACTCTTGACCAACCCCAATGTGCCAGCTTCCAATTCTGAAACTGCCAAATTACCAGTAGAACGCAATTCCTTTGGTGATCTGCAGTTGTTGTAGAACCTAAAAATATAAGATGTTAGTTTTTGACTGTATTTAAAGGAATTTTTGTGATTTATTGTGTCAATAAAACTTAGACTTGGAATCCGTGCAGATGCTGTAAGCACTGATTTCTGCGCCCTCCGCTCTGGAATTTCGATCGGAATTTCATACTTATCAGAGATAAATGTCACTGATTCTCTTAAAAATTCCGGCCCCTCAAACCAAGCGGATGAATGAGCAAGATTGCTTATAAATGAGCCTCTTGAAAGTAGATCTGCAGGATTGTTTGCACCTGCAATGTGGCGCCAATGTTGTATTCTTGTTAGTTCTTGTATACGTGCTACTCGGTTAGCCACATATGTGTTCCATGTATACGATGGTGAGTTCAGCCATGCAAGAACAGTGGTTTAATCGGTGTAGTAGATCACAGACTTTATTTTTATAGTTAATATTTGAAGAAGGCGTTCTACAAGTTCGGCCATGAGTAACGCTCCACACAATTCCAGTTTTGCAATGGTGGTAAAATTCAACGGAGTAATGCTGGATTTTGAACAAATAAGACTAACATTCACTTGGCCAAATGCGTTTGTTGATCGTAAATAACAGCACGTTCCATAGGCTCTTTCACTGCTATCAGAAAATGCATGCAGCTCGATTGATGTTGGTGAAGGAAGAAGTATGCACCTTTTGATAGAGCATATTTTTAAATCGTTGAATTGGTTCATGAGTTTTTTCCATTGTGTTTGCATTTCTGTAGGTACCGGAACGTGCCAGTCCAGTTTTCTTTTCCACAGCTCTTGTAGGAATAGTTTGCCCAATACGACTGTTGGTCCAATGAGACCGAGAGGATCAAATATTCTTGCAATATCTGCAAAATAATATATTCTTGCAAGATAGGATGGTTCTTTTTGTTATTTGCTTTCTTGCTACTGGTACAAAATTAAATTGAAATGCAGCTTCGCGAGGCAACCAAATAAGTCCTAATGTTTTAATAGCATCCTTTTTTTCAAAGGTAAAAACCTTTCGCGATGCTCTTCTGGTATGTCTCTGAGAATTTCTAAATTGTTAGTACAGAATTTGCGAAGTTCAAAATTACCTGATTTCAATCATTTTATTAATTGTTGTAGGCGGGTTCTAGCTTCACTCTCCGTGTCAGCGCCGGATAAACAATCATCAATATACTATCACGGGCTAAAATTTCAGCAGCTTCTGGATAGGTTGAATTATTTATTCTTGCTAATTCTACGAGGCATCGTGTTGCTAAGAACGGTGCAGCAGATGTGCCGTAGGTAACTGTCTTAAGTTGATACGTATGTATTTGAGACCCTTGATTTGCTCTCCATAAGATTAGCTGAAACCTTCTATCTTCTTCAGCCACCAATATTTGGCGGTACATTTTGCTTATATCGGCAGTAAATACAAACTGGTGAATCCTAAATCGAAGAACTATTGAAAATAGATCTGACTGGACTGCTGGACCGACCATTAATATTTGATTTAATGATACTCCAGAAGTCGTCCTTGCAGACGCGTCAAAGACGACTCTGAGTTTAGTTGTTGTACTATCAGGTTTGCAAACACCATGATGTGGCAGGTAATAGCTGTTACGTAAATTATTTAAATTGTCAAGTCGTTCCATATGATCCAGTTGATCGTATTCGGTAATAAATTCTGTGTAATCTTCTTTATAAATTTCATTTTTTGCCAATTTTGCCTCAAGGTTTTTAAATCGTTTAAATGCCATTTCCTTAGACGAACCCAACGTTTCAGGCTTCTCTTTAAATGGTAAACGTACTACAAATGTTCCATTCTCGGTTCTTGATACATTTTCAGAGAAATGCTGCTCACACATAAACTCTTCCTTACTCATTTGCTTGGGTCAAGTATCGAAATGTTCAGCCTCCCAGAATCTTCTTACCTGATTTTCGAGCTGGACAATTGACGGTTGGGATCTTGAAACAACGTGGCAAGTATGTTTGATGTTGGCGTGACGTTGTTCAAACTTTCCAGCTACGATCCAACCAAATTTTGTATTTTGCAATATTGGGAAACCTTTTGTTAGTTTTGTGCGTTCCTTTTCCAATATTTCAAAAGACAGATCTGCACCACGTAATAGATCAATTCGTTGTGATTTGTAGAAATGAGGATCAGCTAGTTTTATACCGTTAGGAAAATTCCAACCAGATATATTAATAGATTCGCCAGGTTGATAGTCGCTGATTTTATTCAATACTAGTGCCTCACATTCTGTTTTATAGGAAGTTATTCTTGAAGATATTGTGATGTTAGTTATATATTTTGCCATTGTTAACGCTGTGCCTATACCATTGATTGGCGTATTGACTCTTCGACGTTGAACTCCTAGTTCTTGAGCCAGTCGAGTTGAAATAAAATGTAATTGAGAGCCAGTATCTAGTAGAGCTCTACATGGTAGTAAATTTCCTGACGATGTACTGATATTTATGACTGCTGTTGCTAATAAAATCTGAGTATTTGTATTTGTTTCACAACCAAATGCTCTCATTACTGTGGATTTCTTGTTACTTTGTACACTTGTTGAATTTGCGGTTGATTCTCGTGCATTTGATTGATAACTAGCCTTTGTTGGGTGTAGGAGCGTGTTGTGTTTTACATTGCATTTGAGGCATCCTCTAGATGAACATGTTTTTGACTGATGCCCATATTTTAAACAATTATTGCATAATTGATACTGTCTGCAGGTCTTTGCTCTATCTTCGGCATTTAATTTTAGAAATTCTGGGCATTTATATATCTTGTGATCTGATGATTTACCGACCGAACATTTGTATGAGCTGGAATTAAATGAAGTTAGCACTGCATTTTTTTTCTTTCGTCTTTCATGCCAGCAGATTCCAATGTTTGGAACCTGCATTCCAAAAACTTGAAAAATTCTTCCAATGATTGTAGTTTTCGTGGAAGAGCCAAAGATTGTTCGTACCATCTTCTGGTATCCTTATCCAATTTTTGTACTAGAATGTGTAAAATAACTGGCCCCCAACTCGAAGTTCTAATGCCCAAATTATTGATTCCTTGAAGGCATTCCTTGCTGATGTCATGCAGGCGTTTAATTCCAGCTGCTGATTCTGCTTGTAGTGTTATTTGAGATAATAATTGATTTAATTGAGCTGTTATTAGTGAACGAGGATTCTCATATCGCTCAACCAAGGTGTTCCAGGCTGTCATATAATTAGCGTCGGTAGCAAATAAATGCTTTACAAGATTGTACGGTTTACCCTTCAAATTTGCTCTCAAATAGAAGAATTTTTGCGCAGGTGCCATTACTCGGTTATGTATAAGTTGAGTGAATAGATCCTGGTATGGCTTCCATTGCAGAGAACTACCGTCAAAAACTGGCAATGTTATTTTTGGTAATTGAAGCGCTGATTCCAATCTGTCAGATGAATTCACTGCTAAATATTCTTTGATTGAAATTGCTACTGATTGATACAAATCTTCTAATTCTTGAAATATTTCAATTTCATAATCATAGTAATTTGGAAATCCTAATATGCGATTGTGTGTTGCTAGAAGATCCTTCCAATAGCGTTCGATTGTGTAGAAGTGGTGTTCCCAATATGCTCGTGAACGACATGTATTGGGATCCGGTTGAATTGCCAGAAGTAACCGATTCAGTGACGAAATTGCAGCTAATTGTCCCTTTATGGTGGAAATTTGACAGTCAGCGCTAAGTTCTGTAGTAGCCACCTCGCGTTCAACTCCTTCGGACTCGATTTCTGCAGCTAATCTTGCCATTTCTGCAGTGGCTGTTGATACTCTAGCTTGTACATCCTTTAATTCGGCAGCACGTGTTAGCTCAGCTTGCCTATATTTAGATTCATTTAATTTGTGTTGTTGCAATAAATCTTCTAACCCAGTTTTATATGCCTTTGCAATTTTCATCACATTTTCAAAATACAAATCCTTTATATAATCACTTTCTTCACCAGATTCTTTTAAATTCTCAATAATATTTTCGTGGTTGGCTTCTAAAAGAGAAATTAATTCTATAATTCGTACTAACCTTTCTTTACAGTATGTTTCTGTTTTTCTGGATGATCCATCCTTCTTGAAGTTTCTATATTCCTCTTGAATTTTTTGACCAATTTTCAATTGATCCTCAATTAGTTCTGCCGAAAGCGACATTTTTTGTATTGATTATATCACTTTATCACACAATGAAATTAAATTTAATTTAAAACCGTTTTAATTTCTGATAATTTAACTAGATACACAAAGGTAAAGTTCACTTCTAGTTTCTAGTTTATATTAATTATTTTACGAATAATTAATACAAATTTGAAGAAAAATGTTCATAAAGTTTGATGTAAATTTATTTTCAGCAAAATTTAAACGTTATTTAATAGTTAAGATATTATTTAATTTCAAAGAAGTCAAAATGGATATACTTTAATTTATAACCAATTCTAATCACGTATCAATTAAACTAGGCACAAAATATTTCTCTATTCAGACACACTGTAATTTTCATAGCACGAATAATAATTGCTAGTTAATATATTTAAAAACCAACGTTTGTGAAAGTTCCGATATTTTAATTCAAAATAAATTACACCAATTTTATAATAGATTATTTATTTGGGATGAAATTTAATTTATATTTTATTATTAAAGACACCAATTCTATGAATATATATATGTATTTATATATTTAATTTCGTTTAATGCCGTTATATGAAATATAACTGGTGTCCTGTCACGGTCGCCAAAATGTTAATCAATATTAAAACACAAAGTTCAACTTTAAGAATTTCAAAATTTCACCTTTAATAATAATATTAACACATCACTATCATCTTTACAATATTAACCATATTATTTAACAATAAATTAATTAAACAATAAAAATTCTGTTGGTATGATAGCGTTAGATGTTGAAAAAGCATTCGACAGTGTATGGCACAATGGCTTGTTACATAAATTATTATTGTTTAATTTTCCAAAATATTTAATTAAAATTATAGAAAGTTTTTTATCACACAGAACATTTAAAGTTAAAATCAACAACACTTTTTCAAACAGCAAACAAATTTTAACAGGACTACCACAAGGATCCTGTATTAGTCCAATTCTATACAATATATATACAAGTGACATTCCAATACCTTATAACTGCTCAATTGGTCTATTTGCAGATGATACGGCGTTATTATCTTCAGCTAATAATCCATCAGATATAATAAATAATTTAGAAAATGGTTTAAACACCATATACTATTTTTTCCAAAAATGGAAAATCAAAATTAACATTTCTAAAACACAAAGTACATTTTTTACATATAAACGTAAAATAAATAACTTACCATCCAGAGAAATTACATTCAATGGTAATAATATTAAATGGGAAAAGTCAATAAAATACTTAGGAATAAATTTGGATTCCAAATTAAAATTTCAATTAAATATTGATAATAAAATAAAAAAAACTAACGTGTTAGTAAAATCACTTTACCCATTGATCAACAGGAAATCAGAGTTATCATTACATAACAAAATAACAATTTACAAAACAATTATACAATCAAATCTGTTATATGGTTCACCAGTGTGGGGTGATTGTGCCAAATGCCATATAAAAAGATTACAAATATGCCAAAACAAAATCCTAAAAGTATGCTTAAATGTTTCCAGATATCATTCCACCAAAGCTATACACAAAATCACAAAAACAAAAACAATTGAAGAAAAAATTTCAACTACATTGGAAAAATTCTATAGCTCATGCGAATACATCGAAAACCCTTTAATTCAACAAATAGTCACATAAATGTTTAGTACTCGTCATAATATTAAGTTATTTAGTCTGTAAGCTTTTTATTATATTTAATACTTATAAGGTTTTTTTTTCAAAAATTTTTTCCTTAATTAACATATAATTTTTCTTTTCATTAAGCAATTTTTAAAATAAATTTATACAATTATAGTTGAAAAATTTTTTTGTAACTTAAAATTGAACACTAAAGAAAAAAAACAATTGTACAAATGTAAATAACAAACAAAAACGATTTTCATATATTTCAATAAAGTTAAAGTTAAAGTTAAAGATTATTTATTTGGGATGAAATTTAATTTATATTTTATTATTAAAGACACCAATTCTATGAATATATATATGTATTTATATATTTAATTTCGTTTAATGCCGTTATATGAAATATAACTGGTGTCCTGTCACGGTCGCCAAAATGCTAATCAATAATAAAACACAAAGTTCAACTTTAATCATTTCAAATTTCCATCTTTAATAATAATATTAACACATAACTATCGTCTTTATAATATTAACCATATTATTTCATATTTAATTATAGACAATTTGATTACAATCTGTATACAATTTTATGGTGCAAAGAAGTGTTACTATCTTTAAATACCGTACTTAATTTATTCACGATACAAGTATTTTATAAAGATTTAAATTATAATGATTTAAATTCTGAACAATTTATTATTTCCACGATAATTACATTTCACCAAATATTAACATTCGATATATATAAATTTTTTATCATAAATACAAGTCTTTTATATTGAAGATTATATCGACTTTAGATATTAGAAATTTTTACCGATGGACAAAACGATACGAACGATTTTAATTCACGTTTACTAATAATTTTTATTCCAAATTAAATTTTGTTTTATCCTATCCCATTCTAATACTTCAAGTCCAAATAATTCATTTAAGGAATGTGCTATGTCGACCAAATAATGTGGAACTTTTATAAGAACTTATTTTTCTCGCCCACATAATTTTTTCACACAGTTGAATATGAACAACAAAAAATACATTCATATATATAATAAATGCATTTGCATAAGACTATGATATTTTAACACATTTAATAAAATTTATGTATTTATGATAATTACTTAATTCTCATAGTTCTCGCATTTCCTTTGCATTTGTGCATTAACATATCGCTAACCTTGTATTAACTTATCAAATTATACATATATTTAAATTAGAATTTAATTCAATTTCGATAAAATATTATTTGAGAACTATGAGAACGTTTAAATTTAACAACTTAATTTTAGGTATGAAATTATTTGTTAATTCTTATTAAATATTGTAAATTTCAATTAAACATAAAGTTCGGAATTGAACAATGTCTCAGCGACTGATAACATTCCGTCGCTAAATGACATATTTACTGCTTGTTGAAACCTTTCGTTTCCTTGTTCTAATAGTATTGTGGCGTTACAGATTTAGGAAAGGGCTCATAAATCCTTTGTGGGAAGTCGTATATATGTGGTTCTTTTATTGCTCTAAATTCGCTAGGGGGCGCCTGGTCGGCCCGTGTAACCACAAAGTTATATGATCATTAACGTTGGATTCTTCCCGCTCTTTGTTTGGGGTACATCCTAATAAATGTCCCTCCATCTCGGATTTATTTTCTTCGTCTAAATTATTTAAAATGGTACGTGGATATATTTTATTTTATCTAAGAACCCTGAAACTACCTGGTTTGGGTATGGCACCTCCTACGGCGCCTTTTATTTCTTCAAAAACTGTCCCCTGTAAGGGTGTATTTACCATAACTGAGGTATTGTTTGAATCAGAAGAAGAGTAATTTTTTGAACTTGTATTAGTGAATGAAAAACTCTCAATTTTGTTATAGAATTTCCTAATACTTTTCTCCCTTAATTGGCCAAAACAATAAAAACTTATTTTCCTTTAAGTCCAGATCTAATGATCCAAAAAAAACCAACAAGAGAAAAAAATCTCAAAAAAAAAATAAGTTATACGAAAAACATTATTTATAATTCTATTTTAATTTCTTTTTATTTTAATTTATACACACACAATATACATACATATACGATATACAAAAAAAATGTATTTATACAAAAAAGTATAATTTCTTTAGTTATTCTTTTAACCAAAGGAGCCTTTTATTGCAATACAATGATAAAGCCTTTTATCAAATTTGGGATAAGTAGCACGTCGCCAGTTGTGTATACAATTGTTTCATACTTTACCGTGCTTTGTGTTATATTATCCCCACGGTATGAAAAATTACCAGCATTACTTTGGTTATAAACAATTATATTTTTTTTTAAAGAAAACAACAAGAAGACAGTACAAAAAAAATTAAAATGGATATAATTAAGGTATATATATTTTACCTTTTTTTCTAAAAAAAAGAATAGCTTTACGTTTTAAAAAGAAACTAAAAAAAAAACTAAAACTATTTAAATTTACTAATAGAAAACTAAATGTATAATCTTATACAATTAAAAAAAGCTACTACGATAATTTTTTTTCATTGTTGTATTTTACCAAAAAAAAAAAATTCACACAAAAAAAATAATATACAATTTAAAACAGAAACTACGCAAAATTGCGTTGTGCTTATCCCTTTTAATGGTTCACGCAAACTCGGGGTGTTTTATTGTATATTTTTTATGTTTTCTACTGATACTGTTTTATACTGACGTTACTCGTTGTAAGCTGCTTTATTTTATTTTATTAAAATAATAAAATTGCTCTGTGCTTGCTGTTGTATCCTGATTTTCCTAAAACTGCTTTTTTCTTCTTATGGTCCTACCAATAAACGTACTTCTTGGTTAACGGGCTGCGCCAATGTTGTGTTTTAATATTCGAAGTTATATTTATATGGCTCTCGTACCAATATATTATATACATATTTGTCGAATATAAAAACTGGAAGCGTTGATGTACTATGTTATTGTACTATATTATTTTGGCTTTTGCCAGTCAATAATATACTAATTTTAATTAATAAAACTCCAATTTTACTGTTACTATATAGTATATAAAAACTTTATTTGTTCAAAATAGCTTTAATATTAAACATTAACTCGGTACAACTGTTTCGATAGTTGTTTAACCAAATGAACAAATTTCGACTTTTTGTTCTCCGTCGGAGTGGAAATCTCCGACGGAATATCTTCCGAACGGAATTAATGATTTATGTAAATATTAAACATTAACTCTGTACAAAACTTTATTGTTTCGAGAGTCTTTAACCAAAGCTGAACAAATTTCAACTCTCTTAATTACCCTAAAAATCAAAGTATTTATAGGCAAATATTAATTTGCCGGCCTTTGTTTACATAAAAATGTAAACGAGCTTTGATTTACTAATTAATTTACGATTGAGTAATTGCACTCAATATTAATTATTATTAATTGGTTGTTGCTTATACCCAAAATTGCAAAGTCGGCAAAATTGCGCACTAAGCATTATTAAATTATTGACACAATTTAATAATACAAGTTTAACTAGAACAATATTTTATATTAAATAAATATTGTTATTATTACGCAATGCAAAATGCGAATATTTTGTGGTAGAAATAATTAATCATTATTTACAGGGATGGTGTTTTTATTCCACAACAGCTTACTCGGTTACTACCGTAAATTTATTCCCGAATTTGCAAAAATAACGAAACCAGTGCAATGACTTCTTATTTAAGAAAAGGAGCTAAAATTATTTTAAATCCACTATATACAATATCTCGAATCCTGCAAACACCTTTTAACAAATGAACCCATTCTGCAATATCCCGATTTTTCTCAACATTTTAATCTTACTACTGATGCCAGTCAGTTTGCCTTAGGTGCTGTCCTTTCACAAGGACCATCAGGCCAAGACAAACCAATAGCATATGCATCTCGAACTTTAAACGACACCTAACATATCTATAGTATTATCGAGAAGGAGCTTCTGGCAATTGTCTGGGCCACACAATATTTCAGACCATAACTTATATGGGCAGAAGTTTAACATTTACACGGATCACAAACCTACTCCAGTGGCTTATGTCAATGAAAAATCCTAATGCGAGACTTACACGATGGCGACTTAAACTCGATGAATATAATTATGCAAACATGTACAAGAAAGAATGTCTTAACATCTCTTAGCAGCTGCATTATCTCGTGTCTAAATTAACGAAGTAATTGTCAATCAGAAAAAAAGTTGTCGTGAAGTTGGTTGCATGTTGTAAGATTTTGTGGATGCAAACCCAGCTGTCGTGTTGGTGGTGGTGAATTGAATTTTTTTTTTAGTACTGGGAAACAAAAGATGCTCTTCATTTGACCCAGGGGTGAACATTCTAAGTGTTTCAGTCTTCTGTAAAGGATAGCGGGGCATGAGCAGAGAAGGTGTTCAATGGTTTCCCCCTCCTCCCCGTAGGAAAACCTAACTTAAAAAACCTAACGTTAAACCTAACTTAGTAAAACATGTCCCGTTCATTGGCGTAAATTATCCAGTTACCTACAGTATTAAGACTTCAAGTGCCTTAGTGGGCGTAGTTCTTAAAGATCCAGTGATACCTAGGCAACACTGACGTTGAACCCTCTCATAAATCCTCACACTTGTCCCTATTTCTAAGGATTTCCACCAAACTACAGCCCCGTGTGTGAGTATAGGTCTGACCACACATATGTATATCCAATGAATTATTTTCGGGGCTAAACCCCATCGTTTCCCTAGCATATTCCTACATGTCCAGAAGGCAGTAATGGCTTTTTCAGCTTTCTGTACCAAATTACATTTCCATTTCAATTTACTATCAAAGATTACGCCAAGGAATTTGACTTTGTAGGTCGTAATTAGCCTTGTATTACCTATTGTGGGGAGGTTTAAGCTGGGGAGCCTCCTTCTTCTAGAGAAAAAACACAACTCTGTTTTTTCCGGGTTTATCTTAAGGCCGTATCTTGTCGCCCAGCCACGGACAATATTGATGACACCTTGCATAAGCTCGGTGAGTGTATTTTCAAATTTACGTGTGATCAAGATAGCTAGATCGTCTGCATAACAGACGAATTGGTAACCAGCCCTCGTTAACTCCACAAGGAGGTTATTTACCTGTGATCAAGATAGCCAGATCGTCTGCATAACAGACGAATTGGTAACCAGCCCTCGTTAACTCCACTAGGAGGTCATCCATGACAAGCATCCATAGGATACAGATCTCAACCACCTTGCGGGGTACCATTCCTCGCATGCCCGACCTGTGAGAAGTCACCGAAGTTTGGCCTAACTTTTCGTTTTCTAAGCATGAATTCAATCCAGTTAACAATTTTGTTATCTACACCTTTTTTTAAGCCTGTCTATCAGAGCTAATTCTAATCCCGGCGATTTAAAGAGTTTAAAAGAATTTATTGTTCACCCTTTCTGCCGTTATTAGTTCTTCGACATTTAATTCCGAATCTAGAACCCTGCGCGACATGGTATTGCTACCTAGTCTGCTCTCTTCTTCTAGACAGCCAGGAAAATTGGAATATAGAAGTATCTCAAAAGATTCTTTCGCTGAGGAGGTCCTCCTCTCATCTTTCTGTACTATAAATTCCGGTTCTGTGTGAGACTTTGACACGAATTTTTTAAGCATGGCTGTTTCACTAACCCTTTCTACCTGCTCAGTAAAATTTATACACGCTTTTCTCTGGGTGTTCCTACTATTAGTTTTGTATCTGCGCCAAGCCATTTTGCATTTGTCCCAGTATGTGGTTCTTTTATTGCTCTAAATTCGCTAGGGTGCGCCTGGTCGGCCCGTGTAACCAAAAAGTTATTTGATCATTAACGTTGGATTCTTCCCGCTCTTTGTTTGGGGTACATCCTAATAAATGTCCCTCCATCGCGGATTTATTTTCTTCGTCTAAATTATTTAAAATGGTACGTGGATATATTTTATTTTATCTAAGAACCCTGAAACTACCTGGTTTGGGTATGGCACCTCCTACGGCGCCTTTTATTTCTTCAAAAACTGTCCCCTCTAAGGGTGTATTTACCATAACTGAGGTATTGTTTGAATCAGAAGAAGAGTAATTTTTTGAACTTGTATTAGTGAATGAAAAACTCTCAATTTTGTTATAGAATTTCCTAATACTTTTCTCCCTTAACTGGCCAAAACAATAAAAACTTATTTTCCTTTAAGTCCAGATCTAATGATCCAAAAAAAAACCAACAAGAGAAAAAAATATCAAAAAAAAAATAAGTTATACGAAAAACATTATTTATAATTCTATTTTCATTTCTTTTTATTTTAATTTATACGCACACAATATACATATACGATATACAAAAAAAATCTATTTATACAAAAAAGTATAATTTCTTTAGTTACTCTTTTAACCAAAGGAGCCTTTTATTGCAATACAATGATAAAGCCTTTTATCAAATTTGGGATAAGTAGCACGTCGCCAGTTGTGTATACAATTGTTGCATACTTTACCGTGCTTTGTGTTATGTATTATCCCCACGGTATGAAAAATTACCAGCATTACTTTGGTTGTGAACAATTATATTTTTTTTTTAAAGAAAACAACAAGAAGACAGTACAAAAAAAATTAAAATGGATATAATTAAGTTATATATATTTTACCTTTTTTTTTGTAAAAAAAAGAATAGCTTTACGTTTTAAAAAGAAACTAAAAAAAAGAACTAAAACTATTTAAATTTACTAATAGAAAACTAAATGTATAATCTTATACAATTAAAAAAAACTACTACGATAATTTTTTTTCAATGTTTTTTTACCCAAAAAAAAAAATTCACACAAAAAAAAATAATATACAATTTAAAACTGAAGCTACGCAAAATTGCGTTGTGCTTATCCCTTTTAATGGTTCACGCAAACTCGGGGTGTTTTATTGTATATTTTTTATGTTTTCTACTGATACTGTTTTATACTGACGTTACTCGTTGTAAGCTGCTTTATTTTATTTTATTAAAATAATAAAATTGCTCTGTGCTTGCTGATTTTATCTTATCCTGATTTTCCTAAAACTCTTAATTACCCAAAAAATCAAAGTATTTATAGGCAAATATTAACCAATAGCATATGCATCTCGAACTTTAAACGACACCGAACATATCTATAGTATTATCGAGAAGGAGCTTCTGGCAATTGTCTGGGCCACACAATATTTCAGACCATAACTTATATGGGCAGAAGTTTAACATTTACACGGATCACAAACCTACTCCAGTGGCTTATGTCAATGAAAAACCCTAATGCGAGACTTACACGATGGCGACTTAAACTCGATGAATATAATTATGAAAACATGTACAAGAAAGAATGTCTTAACATCTCTTAGCAGCTGCATTATCTCGTGTCTAAATTAACGAAGTAATTGTCAATCAGAAAAAAAGTTGTCGTGAAGTTGGTTGCATGTTGCAAGATTTTGTGGATGCAAACCCAGATGTCGTGTTGGTGGTGGTGAATTGAATTTTGTTTTTCGAACTGGGAAAAAAAGATGCTCTTCATTTGACCCAGGGGTGAACATTCTAAGTGTTTCAGTCTTATGTAAAGGATAGCGGCGCATGAGCAGAGAAGGTGTTCAATGGTTTCCCTCTCCTCCCCGCAGCCTCTACTGATCGATATATTCGTTAAACCTAACTCAGTAAAACATGTCCCGTTGATTGGCGTAAATTATCCAGTTATCTACAGTATTAAGGCTTCAAGTGCCTTAGTGGGCGTAGTTCTTAAACTGATACCTAGGCAACACTGACGTTGAACATTTGTCCCTATTTCTAAGGATTTCCACCAAACTGCAGCCCCGTGTGTGAGTATAGGTCTGACCACACACATATATATCCAATGAATCCTTTTCGGGGCTAAACCCCATCTTTTCCCTAGCATATTCCTACATGTCCAGAAGGCAGTAATGGCTTTTTCAGCTTTCTGTACCAAATTACATTTCCATTTCAATTTACTATCAAAGACTCTGTTTTTTCCGGGTTTATCTTAAGGCCGCATCTTGTCGCCTAGCCACGGACAATATTGATGACACCTTGCATAAGCTCGGTGAGTGTATTTTCAAATTTACCTGTGATCAAGATAGCCAGATCGTCTGCATAACAGACGAATTGGTAACCAGCCCTCGTTAACCCCACAAGGAGGTCATTTACGTGTGATCAAGATAGCTAGATCGTCTCGACATTAAATTCCGAATCTAGAACCCTGCGCGGTATTGCTACCTAGTCTGCTCTCTTCTTCTAGACAGCCAGGAAAATTGGAATATAGAAGTATCTCAAGAGATTCTTTCGCTGAGGAGGTCCTCCTCTCATCTTTCTGTACTATAAATACCGGTTCTGTGTGAGACTTTGACACGAATTTTTTAAGCATGGCTGTTTCACTAACCCTTTCTACCTGCTCAGTAAAATTTATACACGATTTTCTCTGGGTGTTCCTACTATTAGTTTTGTAGCTGCGCCAAGCCATTTTGCATTTCTCCCAGTCATCCGCCGAGTCATTGTTTTTGGCCCTATTAAATATCATCCCCGTCATCCAGGGTTGTTTTGCTTTGGCATTTGATTTTTTTAAGGGGCATGAAGTCTCAAATGCTTTCATCATAGAGGTTGTTATATGATTTGTTTCTGTTTCAATGTCCTCCTTTGGATTAAGTGCAAAAGGAGGTGATACTACCATTAAATTGTTAACTAGTACCTCCTTATACTGTTGCCAGTTTGTCATTAAAAGATTCCTAAAATTACAACTGACCCTACTATTTGTGCCTATAAAACATATCCAAGAGTGATCCGAGAAGGATGCATTGTCAGAGACAAACCAGTTCACCATTGATTTTTGGATTGAGGTCTGTATTTCCTTTGCACCCCACCCCTGAACCTTATTGTCCTTAGTTCAAGGTTCTTGCAATAGTGCTACATCTGCCTCCCCTCTAAGTAGGTGTTCCTTTAGTTTGTTCGTTGCCGACCAGCTACGATGAAGGTTTGCTTGGATTACCTTCATTTTAGGTGGTCGGTTTGACGTCCCTTGCAATTGGAGTAATGTCTTCCTGTGGGGACTCTACTTCAATTTTATCTGTAAGTATAACCGTATTATTTAAGTCCTCATTTCTTGCAAACCGAGGAATCATCATCAGATAAATTAATATCTGTACCAACCTCGGAACTATCCATAGCTAAACAATTTACAGCACTTAGTACATTCTAGGTCATCTTTAGGTGCTGCCGAATCTTATTTTTCTTTTTCATGATCCTCTTCTGGTTTTGGGAGAGTGATTTGCACCTTCCTGGAAAGATAGTATACCCAACCAGAAACGTTTTGGAGAGCCATCAGAGACTCGTTATTAACTCCCAAAATCAGAAACTGACCATTTTCCTTAATTTCCCTGTGGTGATTCCTATTAAGAAGGTTTATAAACTTCAACACTTCCTGGAGTTCTCTAGAGTCCTCAGGTACCCAAAGAGTCACTCTAGCCAACTTAGGGATGTCATTCATTCCGACTACCTGTAGATCTGAGTCTTTCGACAGCTTACCTTTATCTGAAAACATTTTTTTTTGACAAAATCGACAGTATTGAGATCCTGGCACGTAACCCTAAAAAAATCCCCAGAGAATCTGCGCCACTCGAAGTGGGATATAAAACCATCTGGGTTTTGTAAGAAGAGCCTCGATTTGCCAGGTCTCAAAACTATCCTTCAGGGTATTCTGATTTCTTGCAAGAATTTTCCCCTCCGGATGAGTTCTGTCGATGATTGCTATTTTCAAATTTTCGTCAAAGGAGCTAGTATCGCTTTTACTTGGACGTACTACTGGTCTATCCCCCTTGACTTTTTCCTTTTTAGGAATAGGACCGTCTCCTTCCTCTGAGCATATACGCTTCTTATTCGGACATCCCGTCCGAGCATTAGCGTTCTCAGAAGTCGAAGCTGCAGGTTGAATAGCCAGCAGTTCTAACCTTTTGTTTCTTATTTTGAAGATCGCACCATTCACAATGTTGAACCACTGCTGATTGAGTCATTTCAGTTGACCTGGTAGTGTCCATTGATCTATTTTGTATTATCCGTTCTCTAGTCTAGAGTGTCCTTGTCTTTCCGAATCTTATTTTTCTTTTTCATGATCCTCTTCTGGTTTTGGGAGAGTGATTTGCACCTTCCTGGAAAGATAGTATACCCAACCAGAAACGTTTTGGAGAGCCATCAGAGACTCGTTATTAACTCCCAAAATCAGAAACTGACCATTTTCCTTAATTTCCCTGTGGTGAACCAACCAGGATTGCGTGTTCAGGCTTAAATTCCTATTAAGAAGGTTTATAAACTTCAACACTTCCTGGAGTTATCTAGAGTCCTCAGGTACCCAAAGAGTCACTCTAGCCAACTTAGGGATGTCATTCATTCCGACTACCTGTAGATCTGAGTCTTGCGACAGCTTACCTTTATCTGAAAACATTTTTTTTTGACAAAATCGACAGTATTGAGATCCTGGCACGTAACCCTAAAAAGATCCCCAGAGAATCTGCGCCACTCGAAGTGGGATATAAAACCATCTGGGTTTTGTAAGAAGAGCCTCGATTTGCCAAGTCTCAAAACTATCCTTCAGGGTATTCTGATTTCTTGCAAGAATTTTCCCCTCCGGATGAGTTCTGTCGAAGATTGCTATTTTCAAATTTTCGTCAAAGGAGCTAGTATCGCTTTTACTTGGACGTACTACTGGTCTATCCCCCTTGACTTTTTCCTTTTTAGGAATAGGACCGTCTCCTTCCTCTGAGCATATACGCTTCTTATTCGGACATCCCGTCCGAGCATTAGCGTTCTCAGAAGTCGAAGCTGCAGGTTGAATAGCCAGCAGTCCTAACCTTTTGTTTCTTATTTTGAAGATCGCACCATTCACAATGTTGAACCACTGCTGATTGAGTCATTTCAGTTGACCTGGTAGTGTCCATTGATCTATTTTGTATTATCCGTTCTCTAGTCTAGAGTGTCCTTGTCTTTTCTAAATATCGACTGGATTGCTCTCTTGTTGTCCCTCCAGGATTGCTCTCTTGTTGTTCTGTTGCGTTCTTCGCCGTTGTCCATTTTTATTAAAAGTTGTTTCACCAAATTGGAGATATCATTATCCATTCCACCATGTCGTTTTCCCGCTGAATCTCCGATAGCATAATCCTCTCTTGCATAATCCCTTGCTTTTTGTACCCCTATTTTTAAACTGGAGCAATTTTGCGACCTTACATAATATTTCTGGGATTCTGAATCTTACGAAAGTTCTTTTTGATACTTTCATCAATATTTGGACATGTGCTAAAAAGGTTTAGAATGTCTCAGTGACTGATAACATTCCGTCGCTAAACTACATATTTACTGCTTGTTGAAACCTTTCGTTTCCTTGTTCTAATAGTATTGTGTTATTTTAACGTATAGGTGGCGTTACAGATTTAGGAAAGGGCTCATAAATCCTTTGTGGGAAGTCGTATATATGTGGTTCTTTTATTGCTCTAAATTCGCTAGGGGCGCCTGGTCGGCTCGTGTAACTTTTTGTCGTGTAACAGATTGTGATAAAAGTTATTTGATCATTAACGTTGGATTCTTCCCGCTCTTTGTTTGGGGTACATCCTAATAAATGTCCCTCCATCGCGGATTTATGTTCTTCGTCTAAATTATTTACAATGGTACATGGATATATTTTATTTTATCTAAGAACCCTGAAACTAGCTGGTTTGGGTATGGCACCTCCTACGGCGCCTTTTATTTCTTCAAAAACTGTCCCCTGTAAGAAGAGTAATTTTTTGGACTTGTATTAGTGAATGAAAAACTCTCAATTTTGCTATAGAATTTCCTAATACTTTTCTCCCTTAACTGGCCAAAACAATAAAAACTTATTTTCCTTTAAGTCCAGATCTAATGATCCAAAAAAAAACCAACAAGAGAAAAAACTCTCAAAAAAAAAAATAAGTTATACGAGAAACACTATTTATAATTCTATTTTCATTTCTTTTTATTTTAATTTATACACACACAATATACATATACGATATACAAAAAAAAAATTTATTTATACAAAAAAGTATAATTTCTTTCGTTATTCTTTTGACCAAAGGAGCCTTTTATTGCAAACTATACAATGATAAAACCTTTTATCAAATTTGGGATAAGTAGCACGTCGCCAGTTGTGTATACAATTGTTGCATACTTTACCGTGCTTTGTGTTATGTATTATCCCCACGGTATGAAAAATTACCAGCATTACTTTGGTTATGAACAATTATATTTTTTTTTTTAAAGAAAACAACAAGAAAACAGTATAAAAAAATTTAAAATGGATATAATTAAGGTATATATATTTTACCTTTTTTTCTAAAAAAAAGAATAGATTTACGTTTTTAAAAAGAAACTAAAAAAAAGAACTAAAATTATTTAAATTTACTAATAGAAAACTAAATGTATAATCTTATACAATTTAAAAAAAAACTACTACGATGATTTTTTTCAATGTTGTGTTTTACCCCCAAAAAAAAATTCACACAAAAAAAATAATATACAATTTAAAACAGAAGCTACGCAAAATTGCGTCGTGCTTATCCTTTTTAATGCTTCACGCAAACTCGGGGTGCTTTATTGTATATTTTTTGTGTTTTCTAACATTGCGAATCTCGTCAAAGAAATAAACATATAAATATGAAAAGACAACCAATGATTATAACATCAATAAGTGAAACAAGTTTTGAGAGAATTTACGTAGATCTTGTAGGCCCATTAGATGAATCAACAGAGGGTTATAAATATATTTTAACAATACAAGATGAGTTAGCAAAATTTATAGAAAATATACCTCTACGAAACAAAGAAGCTAATACTGTAGCAAAAGGACTCGTAGAACACTTCATATTAAAATATGGTGTTCCAAAGAAAATAGTTTCCGATCAAGGAACAGAATTTATGAGTCGTGTTTTTAAGGACATGTGTAAAATGTTAAAAATAGAACAACTGTTCTCTACAGCATATCACCATGAAAGTATAGCAGCTTTAGAAAATTCACATAAGGTACTAGGAGCGTATCTCAGGACATACGTAACTGAAAACCATACAGATTGTGATAAATGGTTGCCATACTACACATTCTGTTATAATACATCAGTACATTCAGAAACAGAATATACACCATACGAATTAATATACGGAAAGCAATGTCAACTACCTTCAAGCTTATTAAGAAATGTACAGCCAGTGTACAATTATGAAGATTTTATAATAGATTTGAAAAATAAATTACAAATAGCACATAGAGATGCTAGGGAAACATTACTTAAAAAGAAACAGGATAGGAAAACTAGGTATGATAAAGATTTTAGAGTTAAAGATAGTAACTATGAAGTAGGTAGTTTAGTTTTATTAAGAAATGAAAATAGGAAAAAATTAGATCCAATATACATTGGACCATACGAAGTTATAAGTAGCACAGGAGTTAACTGCAAAATAAAAACTGAAAATAAGAAAATGATAGTACATAAAAATAGATTGAAACCATATTACGTATATCTAGCAATAGTATTAGAAAATTAAAAATTTATTAAGGGGGAAGGGGACGCCTGGAAACCTATATATATATAAAATAAACTAATAATAAATAGATAATAAATATAGTTAAGATAAGCTAATAAATTTTCTTAAACATATTGATAATAAATAAAAATAGTAAATAAAATAAAACAAAGGATAAATTAGGTAGTAAAACGTAATAATTTAACAATGAAATAATTCAATAAAATTTTTAAAAAGAAAAAAGTTGAATAAATATATATATATATAAATATCAAAATTGAAAAATTATACAAGAATTTGTATCTAGGAGACAGTTGGAAAGAAGGAACCTTTTTACCATAATATTCCTCTTTTTCCGCTGGGAAGGGTGGTGTGAAGGAGTTAGAAATCTCCGACACTATAGTATATTATAAAATAAAATAAGAATGTTATTCTTATTAATATATAATAATTGTAAACATAAAAGTAAAAGAAAAATACTTTATATATTGCGTAAGGTTAGTTAAATTAAAAGTATTTTAAACAAATGTGGAAATATTTATATTCAAAATATATATAATAAATTAATTAAAAAACATGTTCTCTATGCATAAATGTATATATGAAATTAGGTGTAAATACATATATATATTTATGTATATGCAATTTAAAGGTAAATAACTTTATAATAAATAATAATTAAATATTGAATATTTCCACATAAGTATATCTTTGCTGAAATAGCAAAATAACCATTAGCCATAAGAATCAATGTAATTTTAGGGTATAAAAGAAATGCGTTTTTAATAAAGAAATACATATCAATTCAACTTGAAACTTTGAGTGTTTAATTATAACCTTATATCGGCTACCCGCTAAACTAAGAGTTATTACAAAATATGTATTTATCACGAAATAAATAATTCAACAATAAGAAGTCCACTGAACAACATCGGCTTTTGCTAATTTGCCACAACATTCGGCCTGACGGCTAATGTTTTCAGTGAGATTTCGTGAAGTCTGTGACGTAAGGGACGCAAGACTTTACAAACCGCTGGAAAGTGGCGGGCTCTCCCGTGAGTCCGAAATGCATTCTTTTGAATTCAAAGTGCCCGTAGCTGTACTAAATGCGGTTTTTTCCCGATCGCTGGGTTCCAGATGAATCTGATGATACCCACTAGCCAGATACAAGGTAGTGAAGTATCTGGATCTTCCTAGTTGATCCAATATTTCTTCGATTAACTTACGATAGTAAAGTTTTGTTACTTCCTCGTTTATTTCTTGTTTATGGCATTCAACTAAGCGATATTGTCTGCTATTTATTGGGCTTTGGTCCTGTTTTATTGAAATTTGGTGAGTTACGCTGTTAGTTCCGGGAAGTTTTTCACCTGGTATATGGAAAATATCCGAAAATTCTTCAAATATTCCTTCTAAACTTTCCTTTTCTTCTGAGTTTCGATCCGTTTTTAAAATGAACTCATCTTTTAGGTTATTAATACGTGTTTTATTTTTAATTTGTTCATCTTTGTGATTGAATATATATCTAATAAAACCGACCGCTTCCTTACTTTCCTCCTGATTTTGCAAAATTTCCCCCTTTCGTTTTGGACGTTTCCTGTTATTCAATAAATTGCCTTCTTTTGTTTCTGATACAAATTTTTCGTTATTTGCTCGTAATGTGCGTATCTCAAAATCCGCGAGTTTATGAGTTTCTAGTATTCTCTCATCTATAATTTTTTCTTCGTTATTTATATTTATAATTCCAATGATTATTTTACCATTCTCTACTTTACAAATTTCGTTACCCAAAAAGAGTCCTGGCATTAGTTCCTTTGAAGTCAGTATTAGTTCCGCTTCCAATGTTGTAGGTATCGCTATTATTTTTTCCGTACGGGCTGGTATTCTTATTATATTTTTTCCTTTTAATTTTGGTTCTTGATTTTCTTCGTTTAATTCTTCCTTGTTCTGATTTTTATTACGTCAATTTACTAAGTTAACAACTTTTGTGTTATTTATTGCATAGTTATTTTTATTGCCTATTTTGTTGTTTACAAATAAGGCTAATTCTTTGCCATTGTTAGAAACACTGTTAGTTTGAAACGAGTGAACACTTGGTTGGTTGGGTTGCTTCGTAGTTGCATCTACGAAAGGAAATTGGAATTCTTTTTTCATCCTTTCAAGCTGGGTGAATTCTAAAATTTTAGAAGGGCTCTGTATGTTGCAATGTTTCGATAAAAAATGGTAACCAAGAATACCATCTCCAGGTATTCTTTCTTCCATATTATTTACTTAAAATTCGCATTGTATTCCATTAAAAAATGTTCCTTCACAACTACCTAGTGTTTCTTTTTGTCCGTGAAGCGTACGTAATGCAATACTGGTCTTAGCATTAATCTTTGCGTCATTATTTAAAGATTCCTTTTTAATACACTAACTTGTGCTTCTGTGTCTATTAAAAGTTAAACTACTCCTGTTTTCGTTTTATTCAATGGTAATTCCACTAATGGATCTAACTAATTTATTTCCTGTAAATGCCGTCCCTCCGATGAGTTTAGAAATGAGTCAGGGTTTTTTGGCTCAGTCTTTATTCGTTTCCCGACTGCATGGCTGCACGTGCCTTGTATTTTTGCCTGGCTGGGCAGTGCAAAATTAAGTGTCCTGGAAGATCGCACCATTCACAATGTTGAACCACTGCTGATTGAGCCATTTCAGTTGACCTGGTAGTGTCCATTGATCTATTTTTTTATTATCCGTTCTCTAGTCTAGAGTGTCCTTGTCTTTTATAAATGGTACAAAAAGGAACGTTTTATTGATTCTTTTTACAGTATCGACTGGTATGGCCTCGTTCACCTCAAGTGTAACATTTTATTTTATATTTAAATTACTATTTGTTACTGGTTCCGGCCTAAAATGATTATTTCTCCTTTGATTTGGCATGTTCCGCTCGTTTCTGTAATTTTGGTTTGTCATAGGTTACCTTGAATAGCTGGGTTTCCCTGCTGAATATCCTTTCCTATTATAACTATTTCTATGCTGTGGGTGGTTAGGAGCCCTCCAGGATTGCTCTCTTGTTGTTCTGTTGCGTTCTTCGCCGTTGTCCATTTTTATTAAAAGTTGCTTCACCAAATTGGAGATATCATTATCCATTCCACCATGTCGTTTTCCCGCTGAATTTCCGATAGCATAATCCTCTCTTGCATAATCCCTTGCTTTTTGTACCGCCATTTTTAAACTGGAGTAATTTTGCGACCTTACATAATATTTCTGGGATTCTGAATCTTACGAAAGTTCTTTTTGATACTTTCATCAATATTGGGACATGTGCTAAAAAGTTTTTGAATGTCTCAGTGACTGATAATATTCCGTCGCTAAACTACATATTTACTGCTTGTTGAAACCTTTCGTTTCCTTGTTCTAATAGTATTGTGTATTTTAACGTATAGGTGGCGTTACAGATTTAGGAAAGGGCTCATAAAATTCTTTATGGGAAGTCGTATATATGTGGTTCTTTTATTGCTCTAAATTCGCTATGGGGCGCCTGGTCGGCCCGTGTAACTTTTTGACCAAAAGTTATTTGATCATTAACGTTGGATTCTTCCCGCTCTTTGTTTGGGGTACATCCTAATAAATATCCCTCCATCGCGGATTTATTTTCTTCGTCTCAATTATTTAAAATGGTACGTGGATATATTTTATTTTATCTAAGAACCCTGAAACTACCTGGTTTTGGGTATGGCACCTCCTACGGCGCCTCCTATTTCTTCAAAAACTGTCCCCTGTAAGGGTGTTTTTACCATAACTGAGGTATTGTTTGAATCAGAAGAAGAGTAATTTTTTGGACTTGTATTAGTGAATGAAAAACTCTCAATTTTGCTATAGAATTTCCTAATACTTTTCTCCCTTAACTGGCCAAAACAATAAAAACTTATTTTCCTTTAAGTCCAGATCTAATGATCCAAAAAAAAACCAACAAGAGAAAAAACTCTCAAAAAAAAAAATAAGTTATACGAAAAAAATTATTTATAATTCTATTTTCATTTCTTTTTAGTTTAATTTATACACACACAATATACATATACGATATACAAAAAAAATGTATTTATACAAAAAAGTATAATTTCTTTAGTTATTCTTTTAACCAAAGGAGCCTTTTATTGCAAACTATACAATGATAAAACATTTTATCAAATTTGGGATAAGTAGCACGTCGCCAGTTGTGTATACAATTGTTGCATACTTTACCGTGCTTTGTGTTATGTATTATCCCCTCGGTATGCAAAATTACCAGCATTACTTTGGTTATGAACAATTATTTTTTTTTTTAAAGAAAACAACAAGAAGACAGTACAAAAAAATTTAAAATGGATATAATTAAGGTATATATATTTTACCTTTTTTTCTAAAAAAAAGAATAGATTTACGTTTTTAAAAAGAAACTAAAACTATTTAAATTTACTAATAGAAAACTAAATGTATAATCCTATACAATTAAAAAAAAACTACTACGATGATTTTTTTTCAATGTTGTGTTTTACCCCAAAAAAAAAAAAATTCACACAAAAAAAATAATATACAATTTAAAACAGAAGCTACGCAAAATTGCGTTGTGCTTATCCCTTTTAATGCTTCACGCAAACTCGGTGTGTTTTATTGTATATTTTTTGTGTTTTCTACTGATACTGTTTTATACTGACGTTACTCGTTGTAAGCTGCTTTATTTTATTTTAATAAAATAATAAAATTGCTCTGTGCTTGCTGTTGTATCCTGATTTTCCTAAAACTGCTTTTTTCTTCTTATGGTCCTACCAATAAACGTACTTCTTGGTTAACCGGCTGCGCCAATGTTGTGTTTTAATATTCGAAGTTATATTGATATGGCCAGAGCCGTCTTATCCATTGTGCTAACTGTGCTTAGCACAGTGGAGCCAGAAGAATGGGGGCGTATGTGAATATAATAAATAAATAATTTTTGTTTAAAAATATTTTTTTTTATTAAAAAAAATCTTAAAAAAGAAAAAAATTAACCTTTTTGCATTACATTAACTAATTGTACTGGTGATTTAAATTAACATTAACATTAACTAAATACAATTAGTTAAATTACATTAACTAATTGTACTGGTGAAAGAACTTTTTCATGTTTAAAGCGATTAAAGAATTATTTACGCTTCTCGATTCTGCAAAAAAAATTAAATAATTTGAGCTTATTAGCTATTGAGTCGGACCTATTTGAGAGCACCAACTTTGACGAGGTTATAGATGCTTTTGCTAGATCTAAATCTAGAAAAAAAATTAAAGTTACTATTATTTATTAAGTTTTGTTTTTTACTAAAAAATTAATAGAAATTAATAAGCTAAATTAATAGAAATTAATAAGTTATCAAAGAACTGAATTATTTTTATGTTTATTATTTTGTTTTTATTATATTCTTATTTCTTATTATCTTTATTTATCTTTATAATATTACTCCTATTATTTATTTTTTTATTGAATTAATTTTTTGTTTTAAAATAAATGAATTTATTATTTTTGTTAATTTAATTGGTTTTTATAAAATTGAGTATGATTTTTAGTTTTGTAAATAAAATATCTGAAATTTTTTTTTAGGGCGCCTTGTTATTCTTAGCACAGGGGCTCCCAATTTCATAAGTCGGCACTGGATATGGCTCTCGTACCAATATATTATATACATATTTGTCGAATATAAACACTGGAAGCGTTGATGTACTATGTTATTGTACTATATTATTTTGGCTTTTGCCAGTCAATAATATACTAATTTTAATTAATAAAACTCCAATTTTACTGTTACTATATAGTATATAAAAACTTTATTTGTTCAAAATAGCATTAATATTAAACATTAACTCTGTACAACTGTTTCGATAGTTGTTTAACCAAATGAACAAATTTCAACACTCTTAAGTACCCAAAAAATCAAAGTATTTATAGGCAAATATTAATTAGCCGGCCTTTGTTTACATAAAAATGTAAACGAACTTTGATTTACTAATTAATTTACGATTGAGTAATTGCACTCAATATTAATTATTATTAATTGGTTGTTGCTTATACCCAAAATTGCATAGTCGGCAAAATTGCGCATTAAGCATTCTTAAAATAATTGACACAATTTAATAATACAAATTTAACTAGAACAATATTTTATATTAAATAAATATTGTTATTATTACGCAATGCAAAATGCGAATATTTTGTGGTAGAAATAATTAATCATTATTTACAGGGATGGTGTTTTTATTCCACAACAGCTTATTCGGTTACTACCGTAAATTTATTCCCGAATTTGCAAAAATAACGAAACCAGTGCAATGACTTCATATTTAAGAAAAGGAGCGAAATTATTTTAAATCCACTATATACAATATTTCGAATCCTACAAAGACCTTTTAACAAATGAACCCATTCTGCAATATCCCGATTTTTCTCAACATTTTAATCTTACTACTGATGCCAGTCAGTTTGCTTTAGGTGCTGTCCTTTCACAAGGACCATCAGGCCAAGACAAACCAATAGCATATGCATCTCGAACTTTAAACGACACCGAACATATCTATAGTATTATCGAGAAGGAGCTTCTGGCAATTGTCTGGGGCACACAATATTTCAGACCATAACTTATATGGGCAGAAGTTTAACATTTACATGGATCACAAACCTACTCCAGTGGCTTATGTCAATGAAAAATCCTAATGCGAGACTTACACGATGGCGACTTAAACTCGATGAATATAATTATGCAAACATGTACAAGAAAGAATGTCTTAACATCTCTTAGCAGCTGCATTATCTCGTGTCTAAATTAACGAAGTAATTGTCAATCAGAAAAAAAGTTGTCGTGAAGTTGGTTGCATGTTGTAAGATTTTGTGGATGCAAACCCAGATGTCGTGTTGGTGGTGGTGAATTGAATTTTTTTTTTCGAACTGGGAAAAAAAAGATGCTCTTCATTTGACCCAGGGGTGAACATTCTAAGTGTTTCAGTCTTCTGTAAAGGATAGCGGGGCATGAGCAGAGAAGGTGTTCAATGGTTTCCCCTCCTCCCCGCAGCCTCTACAGATCGATATATTCGTTAAATCTAACTTAGTAAAACATGTCCCGTTGATTGGCGTAAATTATCCAGTTACCTACAGTATTAAGGCTTCAAGTGCCTTAGTGGGCGTAGCTCTTAAAGCTCCAGTGATACCTAGGCAACACTGACGTTGAACCCTCTCATAAATCCTCACATTTTTCCATATTTCTAAGGATTTCCACAAAACTACAGCCCCGTGTGTGAGTATAGGTCTGACCACACACATGTATCCAATGAATCATTTTCGGGGCTAACCCCCATCTTTTCCCTATCATATTCCTACATGTCCAGAAGGCAGTAATGGCTTTTTCAGCTTTCTGTACCAAATTACATTTCCATTTCAATTTACTATCAAAGATTACGCCAAGGAATTTGACTTTGTAGGTCGTAATTAGCCTTGTATTACCTATTGTGGGGAGGTTTAAGCTGGGGAGCCTCCTTCTTCTAGAGAAAAAACACAACTATGTTTTTTCCGGGTTTATCTTAAGGCCGCATCTTGTCGCCCAGCCACGGACAATATTGATGACACCTTGCATAAGCTCGGTGAGTGTATTTTCAAATTTACCTGTGATCAAGATATCCAGATCGTCTGCATAACAGACGAATTGGTAACCAGCCCTCGTTAACTCCACAAGGAGGTCATTTACCTGTGATCAAGATAGCCAGATCGTCTGCATAACAGACGAATTGGTAACCAGCCATCGTTAACTCCACAAGGAGGTCATCCATGACAAGCATCCATAGGATACAGATCTCAACTACCTTGCGGGGTACCATTCCTCGCATGCCCGACCTGTGAGAAGTCACCGAAGTTTGGCCTAACTTTTCGTTTTCTAAGCATGAATTCAATCCAGTTAACAATTTTGTTATCTACACCTTTTTTCCTTAGACTACCTATAATTGAACCAGGTGCTGACGTTATTAAAAGCACCCTCAATATCAATAAACATTCTTAAAGTGATATTCTTAACTGTGAATGCTTACTCAATCGTGTAAGTTAGCCTATGTATTGCGGATTCTACTGATCTGCCTTTACAGTATATGCGTGTTGGTGAGGTGAGAGCCTAGAAAGAGTTATTTCATTTCTAAGTTCCACTTCAATTATTCTCTCAAAAGTTTTCAGTAGAAAGGATGTTAAACTTATCGGTCTATAAGCCTGCGCCGTTTCATAATTATTTTTCCCCGACTTTGGTATAAAAATTACTTTAGATTCTTGCCATGAGATTGGAACGTAGCTCAATATAAAACACCAAGCCTGTCTATTAGAGCTGAGCTCGCGTTTTGTAATAGAGCTGGGTAAATACATTCTAATTCCGGCTATTTAAAGAGTTTAAAAGAATTTATTGTTCACCCTTTTTGCCGTTATTAGTTCTTCGACATTTAATTCTGAATCTAGAACCATGCCCGACAGGGTCTTGCTACCTAGTCTGCTCTCTTCCTCTAGACAGCCAGGAAAATTGGAATCTAGAAGTATCTCAAGAGATTCTTTCGCTGAGGAGGTCCTCCTCTCATCTTTCTGTATTATAAATTCCGGTTCTGTGTGAGACTTTGACACGAATTTTTTAAGCCTGGCTGTTTCACTAACACTTTCTACCTGCTCAGTAAAATTTATACACGATTTTTTCTGGGTGTTCCTACAATTAGTTTTGTACCTGCGCAAAGCCATTTTGCATTTGTCCCAGTCATCTGCCGAGTCATTGTTTTTGGCGCTATTAAATATCGTCCCCGTCATCCAGGGTTGTTTTGCTTTGGCATTTGATTTTTTTAAGGGGCATGAAGTCTCAAATGCTTTCATCATAGAGGTTGTTATATGATTTGTTTCTGTTTCAATGTCCTCCTTTGGATTAAGTGCAAAAGGAGGTGATACTACCATTAAATTGTTAGCCAGTTCCTCCTTATACTGTTGCCAGTTTGTCATTAAAAGATTCCTAAAATTCCAACTGATCCTACTATTTGTGCCTATAAAACATATCCAAGACTGATCCGAGAAGGATGCTTTGTCAGAGACAAACCAGTTCACGATTGATTTTTGGATTGAGGTCTGTATTTCCTTTGCACCCCACCCCTGAACCTTATTGTCCTTAGTCCTCGTTCACACCAAGATTTTCTTTGTTAAAATAAACAAAACTCTGTTCATGTAGTAGTACATTTTTGAGAATGTTTTAGTAATATATTTGAAGTTTCTGTCAATAATGTCAAAACAAAATTTGAAATGTATAACTTGTGAAATTTATTAAAACATTAAAATATTAAACAAATTTTCATTGAAATAATTTTTTGTGGACAAAAATAAAAATATCTGAAACTTACATGGAAAATTTTAAGTTTTTTCGTTTTACATTCTCCTCTTTTTGTCACAATCACAAATTTTTTTTTCCTCAAACTCAAAATAACAAATAATATTTTGTAAATATTAAAATAATTATTTGATTTTCATTTGATATCATACTTCAAAATATTTGTCAAAAATATCAGCTGGTATAAAATTTCCCTTGGGAAATTCATTTTTTGCAGGGTTGGTACACAAAAACATTGTAAATAACAAAGCAAAATATGTATGCTCGACAACTTTTCATTGTTAATAACTTTGTTAATTTTATAGTGTGCGTTAAAAAATTTTGTGTTTATACACAATAACTTTTATGTAGTAGTATGATTTTATAGTGAGATGTCAAAATATTTTTGTTAATTTTAACAAAACAAATTCCGGTGTAAACCTAGACTAAGTCCAAGGTTCTTGCAATAGTGCTACGTCTGCCTCCCCTCTAAGTAGGTGTTCCTTTATTTTGTTGGTTGCCGACCAGCTACGATGAAGATTTGCTTGGATTACCTTCATTTTAGTTGGTCGGTTTTACGTCCCTTGCAATTGGAGTAATGTCTTCCTGTGGGGACTCTACTTCAATTTTATCTTTAAGTATAACCGTATTATTTAAGTCCTCATTTCTTGCAAACCGAGGAATCATCATCAGATAAATTAATATCTGTACCAACCTCGGAACTATCCATATCGAAACCATTTACAGCACCTAGTACAGTCTAGGTCATCTTTAGGTGCTGCCGAATCTTATTTTCCTTTTTCATGATCCTCTTCTGATTTTGGGAGAGTGATTTGCACCTTCATGGAAAGATAGTATACCCAACCAGAAACGTTTTGGAGAGCCATCAGAGACTCGTTATTAACTCCCAAAATCAGAAACTGACCATTTTCCTTAATTTCCCTGTGGTGAACCAACCAGGATTGCGTGTTCAGGCTTAAATTCCTATTAAGAAGGTTTATAAACTTCAACACTTCCTGGAGTTCTCTAGAGTCTTCAGGTACCCAAAGAGTCACTCTAGCCAACTTAGGGATGTCATTCATTCAGACTACCTGTAGATCTGAGTCTTTCCACAGCTTACCTTTATCTGAAACCATTTTTTTTGACAAAATCGACAGTATTGAGATCCTGGAACGTAACCCTAAAAAGACCCCAGAGAATCTGCTCCAGTCGAAGTGGGATATAAAGCCATCTGGGTTTTGTAACAAGAGCCTCGATTTGCCAGGTCTCAAAACTATCCTTCAGGGTTTTCTGATTTCTTGCAAGAATTTTCCCCTCCGGATGAGTTCTGTCGATGATTGCTATTTTCAAATTTTCGTCAAAGGAGCTAGTACCAGTTTTACTTGGACGTACTACTGGTCAATCACCCTTGACTTTTTCCTTTTTAGGATTATGACCGTCTTCTTCCTCTGAGCGTATACGCTTCTTATTTGGACATCCCGTCCGCGCATTAGCGTTCTCAGAAGTCGAAGCTGCAGGTTGAATAGCCAGCAGTCCTAACCTTTTGTTTCTTAAGTAGGGTATAAGCTTCGTCTTTCGACTTCCCTTCCTTTATCCAACGTGTAAGCCATTTTTTATCAACACCGGTCAACTAAATGCGCTTCCTGGCAGCTTGTCCGGTGCATGCTTTTTTTTCCGTGTTATCAATTCGTGTATCCGTTTCATTGCCGAGTTCAATTATAGTTTTGTTATCTGCTGGCGACCTATCCCTTAAGGGGAGAGGCCCGCCCACAGCCGCATTTACTGCCGACGTTTGAGTCGATATCCCGACTCTCTTATTATGATTTTTATTTTCCATTCCGTTCTTTATTGTCGCGTTTTATAACCTGCCGCCAGGTATAATAATAAAGCCGCGCCTAACATGGGGATCAGACTACTACCTGAATGCTGACCGGCTGCCAATTCAGGATACAGGATTTGTCTCCTCTCTCGTTTGTTGACCTGACCTAGCTTCTTTTATAATATCCACTATAAAGTCCACTAGGTATACCAGGCTCCAGGGGCCACCACGTGGAGGTGAGTGTAGGAATCGAGGAAAACTTATTTGTATAGCGTAACTAGGCCGCCCCTGCCCTGGAGAACAGACGCCTAGACTTCTGTACCGACAATTCTTCCCCTTTTTTTGTAATTAGTTTTTTTGTATTTAAATTTGAATTTTATTTTATTTTGTGTAATGAAATAAGGAATAACCAAAAATTATATTCCGTGATATAAAAAAATAACCATTTCCAAAAATTTTGCATTTTTAAAGAAAAAAAAATTAATAAAAAACAATTGTTTGTGATATCGCCTAACGAAGAGAAAAAAGAAACCTACACGGAAGAAAAATATTAATTATCTTGTTACCATTAAAATTAAATATAATTAAGCCGTGAAGAAAAATAAATTTCAATAAAAAAAAATATTCAAAATTTATTTATTTTATTTTTATTTTATTTTATTTCTTGTTTAATTCAAACATTTTTACAGAGCTTACAAAATAAGTTAATACAATCAATTGAAAATAATAAAATTATATCTTAATTATTACAATAATTATTCTAAATAGAATATTGTCATTTAAATGATATTACTAAAAAATTAAAAGTAGTATTTGAACTAAAATATAATTAAAATATAATTAACATATATGTAAGAATTTAAAAAATAAATTTAACACATTTAATCTAGTCCTGTAATATTAATTTTTTAAAATTGTTTTTGGATGTTGAAATTGTTATACAATTTTGGTATTTATTGCCTAATATTAGCATCCTATTTATTGGCTCAAACTTCCCATACAAGGTTCTGTGAAAAACTAATTTAAACAAGTTAGGTGATCTACAGCGTTGGTTATGATTGAGTTCAATATTATTCAACACAAATATAGAATTAATATTAAGATAAAGCACTTCAGTCAGAAAGATTACGTCAGCCATTTCACGTCTTTTTTCAAGAGAACTCAAATTAATAAGTTTTAACCTATTTAGATAAGGTGGCAGAACTAGTGGGTCTACCCATCGAAATTGACGGAAAGCGAATCTAATAAAATTTCTTTGGACAGATTCAATACGACGACTATCTAAATCGAAGTAAGGATTCCAAACTTGACTGGCATATTCCAGGTTAGGACGCACGAGACAAGTGTAAAGTGACTTTAATATATATGGGTCAAGAAATTCCTTCGACCATCTTTTTATAAAACCTAACATAGCGTTAGATTTATTAATAATATAATTATAGTGTAATTTAAAATTTAATTTAGGATCTAAGTAAACACCCAAATCCCTAAATGACTCAACTACTGAAACAACTTCATCAGTCAACTTGTAGTTAAATGTGAAAGGAAGTGGTTTACGCGTAAACGTCATTATAGCACATTTACTAACATTTAATTTAAAAAAATTAAAATTACACCATTTTGAGAAACGATTTAAATCTTCTTGAAGATAAATAGCATCATTCAACGAAGATATTTACATTAATTAATGTCCAGTGCGCGCGTCCGTTTTGTGTTGGTTCTTGTATGGTTTATGGTTGCTGTGTTCCTGTATTCCTGGGTCCTAAATAGTTAGTGTCCTTGTCAGCCGTCCTGTGGAAACATACTGTTGCAGTCATCGTTGGAATCCAGTCATCGTCAGCAATGTGGGGAAATGGTTTTTACAGAATTTTTTTTTTTTGGATTTAAAATTAAATTGGTTTGTTTGTATAATAATTATATGGTTTGTTTAAAAAGAAAGGTGGTTAATTTGAAGGAAAAATATTTAATTTTAGTAGAGCAAAATCTGAAAAGTGTAATAGGAAAAAAAAGAATAAGAAAAAGAAATATATTTACAAAGAAAAGAAAATTCGTATTTGTTAAAAAAAATTAGAATTTAGGTGCAGCTGATCCAGACATGTCCGTGGCAGTCTCCTCACAAGTATGATATATTAGAAAATAAAAAAAGGTATGTGAGAATTTGTTTTCCTATTCGTTTTTTTATATTGTTTTTTTCTTTAAAAAAAAATTATTCTGAATTATAGTTTTGTAAAATAAGAGCATTTTTTATTAAAACCACCAAACAAAATACATATTATATACATAAAATGAAATAAAATTATTACTTTATTAAAAATTAAAAAGAAATAAGAAAACATTGGTTAAAAAACAACATTAAATTTGTATTATTATTTAGTTTTTTTTTTGTGCTGGAATTAATAGGTAAATCGGGACATCGCTGGGGCGTGATGAGTCAATGTTGGATTTTTCATTGTTCTTTCGTTTAAACTTGTGTTGTGTTGTCATGGCCGACTAAACCAGTGCAAATGAGTGATTCGGAGTAGCAGAATTCCTTTCTTTTTCTTTTTCCTTTTTACTTACTTTCCATGTTCTTCTTCAATCCATCGTTGGTTATGAGGTAACTAATGTGTTGGATGGATGAGAACATCTGTTGATGATATAATGGTTAGTTGGATCATTGACGAACCACGCCCCATAGACTTTGCTGAGCCGGCACATAGGAGGAAATCCTATTGATACTGGAAGCCGAAAGAGAGAGAAAATTATTGGTCTTGTTGTTTTGGTGATTGTGGCTAGGTCACTCAGAGCTGGCGCCCAATGCTTTCAGATTCCGTACCATTCTCCACCGAACTATCCTCCAGATAACGAGTCAATTTTTGATGTCGGTACAATTGGCGTCCAATTTACGACAAATTTGGAGAAATTAGAGTGACGTTTGGTCACCCGAAATTTTGTATAATGAAAAAAAAGAGTTAATAATACCAACTTCATCAGAATTTTGGTTTGGTTTCTGTGTATATGTTCGGATGGAGTTGGTGCGACCATTATATCACCAACTTAATAAGTCCTCTTTCGCTTTATAATGTCTTCCAACTAGTTCGCATGAAACGAAAATTTATTATTTTTGTTGTGTTATTTAATTATTTATTATTTAATACAGCTGATAGTTAGAACGTAACATGGTTGTCCATGTTGTAGTCCTATCAGCCTGTAATGTAGCTTGTTTAAATGATGAATCTCGAAGTAAGATAAAAATGTAGGTGGTCCTTAATTTGCCCTTCAGATATTGTGATAGTTAGAATATGATTCAGTGGTCTGGATATATTCCTATCGACAGTATTTTTTGCTATTTCTTTTGAGTTTTATTATATTATGAATTGTTTTGAGAGGCGGGAAGGAAGACAAATAAAGACGGAATATTCCTTTCCCGAATCCCTTATCCTATTGGTCCTGTTCCTTGGCCTTATATGCACCTCCAATTCCTCCACTTCTGTGTAACCCTACAATGGGTCACTAAAAGGCTCGTTGTGATTCCATATAACAATATTGTTTTCGCTAAAAAAACAAAAAAAAACGAACATAAAAAAGCTACAGTAAAATCACAAAATCACGTAAAAGAATAATAAATACCATAAAACCCATATTCAACTGATTTATAGAAAAAAAAATAAAATTCTATTTATTAAAATTAAAAAAAATAAAATCATATAATAGCTGTGTTTTTTTCAAACGGGTCAGGGTCAAGGTTTGAAAAAAACAATAAGGATCATATATTCGGGTTCCATAAATTTGAACAGGTGGGACCGATTTGTAATAATTTTAATTTTATGTAGATATGATAATTTTTTTTATTCGTATATATGAATAGTTATAAAAAAGTCTAATAACATCTAAGCAACATATATTTTTAATTTTTTTTATATTTTTACAGTATTTTTTAAAAAATAAATCAAAAATAAACAAAAGATTTTTTCTCTAATTTTGTTTCTACCGCCATCTGTTTGTAAATTTCCATATAAAATCTATTTGAGTCTCGTTTTGCTGATCCAGATAAATATCTGGTTTATGTTGTTGTTGTTTTCTATATAAAAAATGTGACCTTGATCCTGACCCCAAAGAATTGTTCGTGTAGTCCTTTAGAATGAACACTTACGTACCTGATTCGCTATTCCAAATGCCCATACCAAAGAATTCGTCGTGTAGTCCTCTTGTCTGTCCAACAAACTGAAAACGTCCGTCCTAATTTATTTACTGGTCCTGAAAATAAAAATAATAATTTAAGTATCTGTTATAATTGTGATGACATAGGTCATGCTTTCAGAGATTGTCCTTGTCCACTAAAATTTTTTTGTAAATAAATAAATGTCCAAGTGCAGGCCAGTTATTGTTCAGGGAACCGGTTACGCGGGAATGGGAACCTGTAGGAACACAAACTCCCGTTACCGTTGACCTCGGGGGTCCAGAAGTTAATGGAGATGTAAGTTCAGAAATACCTCCTAAAAATAAATTAGATAAATTAAATAAATTAGATGTATTAGATAAAAAGATAAATTAAATAAATTAGATCAGTGACATAAAATTAATACATTATTTAGAGATAGAGCAAAAAATATTTTGGCGTTAGGAAGCAGATCCAAAAACCTTTAAAAGCGACTTATATAAGACCTGAAGGGGATAATCGTCCCTTTATGAATATAAAAATTGGCAACAAAAATCATTTTGCGCTGTTAGATAACGGTGCCAATATAAGTTGCTTGCGAAATGATGGGGAAGAATATCTTTCGCACCCTTAACTGCTAGTATTTCAACAGCTGATGGTACTAAACAAAAAAAATATACATAAAAAAGTTTTTTAAAAATACCTTCCCTTAAAGAAATATTCAACTAAAAAGTAACAAACAAGCAAATAATACCTAATAAGGAATTAGTTGCAAATAATAAGGAATTAGTTGCTGAAACTCAACGGGAAAGTACATTGATGTGGTATTATTTGCTTGTCTATTACTTTTTAGTTGAATATTTCTTTAAGGGAAAGTATTTTTAAAAAACTTTTTTTATTTATTTTTTTTATTTTATACTTTTTAGTGGGTCAAATATTTATTCATATGACCGACTAAAAATATTTAAATACCTTGACAACTTGGGAATGATTTGTTTGAGCTCCTCATGGCCTACGATTTGGAATTCCACATGTGGCCGATGTTTTTTTGTATAATTGGTTCAACATGACCTAGGGTATTGCTCGGACTACTCTTCAAGACTTTTCATTTGATACCCCACGTGATATTTTGTATGATGGCCCAATTGGAACAGATTTTGGGCACACCTGACCCACGCACTACACAACGAGATGTACTATGCACGACCTTTCATTTGATACCCTACACGATATTTTTATGATTTTAGGCTATGTTGACCCACATGACCCCTTAGTGTGCCTTTACGGAATACGTTGCTTAGTCCATAGGTTATGTAATCCAGTGTGCCTTTACGGACTACGCTCATTTAAATGTAGTCTTCAAGACCTTTCATTTGATACCCCACATGATTTTTTGCATTATGGGGCCCAACATTGCCCCCGTTTTGGGCCCGACATGACCCACGGTGCCCCCGAACTATCCCAATTTAGATGTACTCGTCAAGACCTTTCATTGATACCCCACATGCTTTTTTTGGTAAAAAATTTAAGCGGCCCTCCATGCCCCCTTCCCCCTCATCAAAAAGGCCCCAAATTTATAGGGCCCCAAACTGCCAAATTTTAGCTAAATCGGTCAAGCCGTTTAAGAGTTATGGCCAGGTAAGGAGATACCGACATACTGGAAGTGTGAATTCATAAAAGGCCAAGTAATAAATATACTGGAAGAGTGAATTCATAGAAGGGAAAGTAATAAATTTTAAATTTTTTGTAAAAAATTTCATTTTTTGTTCAATTTTGCATTTTGCAATATATTGTACATTTCTTCTAAAATTTTACATTTTCTGTTAAATTTGTATTTACTATTAAATTTACATCTGATATCAAATTTTACAATTTCTGTTAAATTTTACATTTTTCTGCTAAATTTTACACTTTCTGTTACATTTACATTTTCTGTTAATTTTAAGATTTAACATTTTCTGTTAACTGGTTTTGGGCCCGTTTGACCTATGGACTAAGCAACATGATGTACTCTTCACGACCTTTCATTTGATACCCAACATGATTTTTTTTTATTTTGGACCCCACTTGTCACACGGTGCCCCATGGACTACCCAATGATATGTACTCTTCAATATCTTTCATTTGATACCCCACATGATTTATTTCTATGATTAGCCCACATGACTCAATTTTGGGCCCCACATGACACACGGGACCCACAGAACACTCTCAATTGAGAAGTTCTCTTCAAGACCTTTCATTTGATAACCCACATGATGTTTGTATGATGGGGCCCAATAGTGCCCCCGATTTAGCCCCTACATAACTCACGGTGCTTTTTAGACTACCTCCCATTGAGATGTACTCTTCAAGAACTTTCATTTGATACCCCACATGATAGGGCCCAAGATTGCCCCCGTTGTAGCCACCACATGATCCACGGCGCTCCCCGTACTACCACCCATTGACATCTACCCTTCAAGACCTTTCATTTGATACCCCACATGATTTTTTGTTTTACAAGCCAAACGTTGCACCGTTTTCGGCCAGACATGATCCACCGCGCCCCCGGACTACCGCCCAATGAAATTTACTCGCCAAGACCTTTCATTTGATACCCCATATGATTTTTTGTATTATGGAGCCCAACATTGCCCCCGTTTTGGGCCTGACATGACCCACGGCGCCCCGGACTACCTCCCATTGAGATGTACTCGTCAAGACCTTTCATTTGATACACCATATGATTTTTTATATAATGTTGTGCTCCCGTTTTGGACCTGACATGACCAACGGCGCCCCCGGACTACCGCTCAATGAGATATACTCGTCAATACCTTTCATTAGATACCCCACATGGTTTTTTGGTACATTTCAAATTAAACGGCCCTCCGCGCCCGCTTCTCCCTCATCAAAAAGGCCACAAATTTATATGGTACTAAGCATTTGATGACACGAGCTCAACTTCCAAATTTATGGCCAGGTGAGGAGATACCGTCATATATATATAGTGTATATATACTGGAAATGTGAATTCATAAAAGGGAAAGTAAAATGTCCTCGGATTTGTTTATTTGGACATTGAATTTAATAATATTAAGAAAACCATCAAATTCTTCCTCAATCCTTCAATCAAAAGTTCCATAATTCTAGGGATCGATTTGGGATGCTTTCAGCATCATACCTTTTAAGCATATAGAATTAAATGAATTATTAGAAAATAGTAATACTATGCATACCTTAAGTGAAGAGCAGCGACAACAGTTGCTGGAAATTATTGAGTTGTTCCCCTCTTATAGCGTGGGCGGCCTGGGGTAAACTATTGTCCTAAAACATGAAATAGTTGTAGGAGATGCCAAACCGTCAGTAGTCCGTCTGTATCCCTTGTCCGTGCCCATGCTAAAGCTTTTAGACGCTGAAATTAATAAAATGTAAAAGAGAATATTATAGAGGAGAGTAGAAGTGGATGGGCAACACCTTTGGCTATGGTTAAGAAGTCGAACAGCACAATTAGATTGTGCCTAGACGCTAGAAAAGTTAACGCCGTAACTAAGAGTGATGCGTATCCACTTCCACATCCTTACCAAATATATTAGCAGCCTAGATTTGAAAATGGCATTTAGCACGTGGAATTAGATGGAAAAATCTATAGATAAAACGGCATTCATTGTTCCTGGGCGGGGCCTGTTTCAGTTTAAAAGAATGCCTTTTGGTTTCTCCAATTCCCCGAAAACACTGTACAAGCTCATGGATAAAGTGATCCCTTACGAGCTTCATGAGGATGTCTTCGTCTACCTTGATGATCTTTTGATTCTCTCGGAGGACTTTGACGTCCACATGTCGCTCTTAAGTAGAGTAGCTAAGTGTTTGAGGGAAGGTGGACTTACAATGAATATAGAAAAAAGCAGATTCTGCCAAAAAAAGACCAAGAACCTCTGACACATTATTAATGGAGATGTAACGAACCTGTAATTAATTTCTTCGTGCCCCCGTTGGATGCCATGTTGTATTTAAACTGTTCAACCTATTTCGGGCTCCCTTTGGGCGTCATGTGTAATAACAGTAAGGGAAGCACTGTCAGCAAGCCAGATGTTATACCTGATGAGCGCGGTACGCCTAGCGATGTACTAGCATAGCTCAGTGGTATGGGGGCAGTTCCTTGCGCCCTTTACACAAAAAATTGCGTGCCGAAAATAAGACCAAAAATCAAAAAAAAAACTTGCCAAAAAGAAGAAAAATAAACAAGCAAAAAAAATTCATAAAATTAAGTGAAATTATCCATTAATTTTTATCCCCACAAAAAATAGATACTCTAAAAGTCGGTAAAAATATATGCTTCTCCATGGTCGACATAGTATAGCTGTTATCACTATGCCTAAACCCCACCCAACCTTCGGACCAACATAAAGCCGTCTAATACACCTTGGTCCCCTTTGTATACCATATGCTGAGGCACGACATCAAACTAAAACCCGGCCCATTCCTGGAAATCAACATTAAATAATCTACTCCGAATTCATTTCAATAATATTTTATTTAACAAAAAAAAATTTATTTGGAATATTAAAAAAAAATAGTTTAACTATAAAATTATTTTATCTCTATATATACATATATATATATATATATATATATATATATCATATATATATAACTAAAGGTGCCATAATATTCTTTTTCTTCCTTATCAGATTCTTGTAGAGATTTATTTATTTTCATGTAATTTATTTAAATTTACCTTTGAGTCACGCATAGTTGGTACTTCCAGCAGCAGACCTGTTGTCGGAACTCCGGCTAATAAAAAAAAAAACTTGGGAAAAATATGAAAATCAAATAAAGAAAAAATTAACGATAATAATCATGGACACCCATAAATTAATCTACACTAGCCTTGATCCAACAATGATACTACTTTTTTTTTTATAAATTTACTAATAATTATAATACTTCTTTTCGATAAATTTGCACATTCTAAGTGTAAACTACGTTAATATAAAACAAATAAATAAAATACAACAAATTGCTTATGGCCTGGTTTTAATATTAACTTCTACTTTACGCAATCAAATTAATAGTTAACTTATTTCCTCATATTAACAATTATATTACACATAATCAATAACTATCATAACTATGTATATCCACTATAATAAAATACCCCTAAATACAATATATCCCGCAACACAATCACCGCAACATATACATCTGCAACATTTTTCTCCGCAACATTATCTATTCAGCTGGAACTTTCTTTACTCGAATAAAATTTCTCGATATAATTGTGACGTCATATAAATTTGTTTTGTTGATTGACTTTGAGTATTTACTAAGTCAAAATACGGAAAACAAAAGAAAAATCACGCCATAAAAATATATCATGCCATTAAATATTAAAAAAACTGTCCAGTTTTACACCTTAATATTGTGCCAAGCATAATTTTCTTTTGGTACAGTTTTTGTATGCACTTATATTTATTATTTAGTTCTTTTTTTTTTATTTATCACGAATAGCATAAGTTTCCTCGTATTTTAAAAGTTCAAAGTCGTAAACAATAAAGTTCTGATATAAAGAAAATTATATTATTTAGCCCGTATTTTTTTTTGTGAGCAAAACTGTGCAGTTTTGCAGTAAGTTGCACCAAATTTATTGTGCCAAGAATTGTTTTCTTTTGGTACAGTTCCTTTCATTGTCTTTCTATAATAATCCCGACAAATCATACATTTTCCTTTATGATCCGATTTGAAAATTATTAATTTATTATATTTTTCCTTTTTTCCTTAATTTATAAATAATTTTATGTGGTTTGGATCAAAAATTTCTTTTTTTTTTTAAGTTTTACACTCATTATTATTTTGTTTTTTTATTATTATAAAGTCAGAACATCACGCCATTAAATATAAAAAACTTAGACCTATATATGAATATATATATCGATATATATATATGCCGATTCTATTAATTTTCTGATTACTTTACTTCAATTCGATATAAAAAAAATTTATTAGGCGCGACAACAGAATTTAATCAAATTACTACATTAACTTTCTTGTTAATTTTCAATACTTTAATTACTTCTATATAAAAAAATTATTAGGTGTGACAACCTAATTGTATCAAATTCCTTACTTAACTGAATCAACAAAAATAAACTCATTCCTCTCATCACCGAAAAATATTTTATCTCCAAAAGAAAATTATAATTTATAATTTCCATAGAAAGATCAGCCGATATCACGCCACAAAAAAATTAAATAGTACAATAATCAAATCTAACACAAAAGACAAAAAGAAATTAAAGACGAGGGGAGTACATAAAATTTTTCGTTACAGGACAGGAAATTCGATGAAATTTTATGACATCGAAAGAAAAATACAACTCTATTATATATACGTATATAGTATATATGGAATTTCAAATATTAATATTAATTAATATACTGCATAACTAAAAGTATGTAATACCGCATTCTAGTGGAAAACAAATTTTCATAAAAAAAATTTGTTTCAACCTTTTTCTATAACTATGTACAAAGATATTCAATAATTATGCCTAAATTACAAAATTGAAATGTAGCTTATTCTTAATTCTATATTTAAATCTATATTTATATATTTATATAAATTTCCTACAATAGACGTGTCAACTAAAATTATCATTAATGTTGAAATTGAAAGGTATTCCAATAGATTCACTATACATTATTAATAACGAATTAATTCGTTTTCTCTCTACCATAATAAAGAAACAAAAAAACTTTCAAAAACAACTAACAGATATAGTCCAAAATTTACTTACATAAATAAGAAATGACTGAATAATTTTGTACCACCCAAAAGTATCAACAATAACCTAAATTTTATAATAACTATAAATATGTTTAAAACAAGCCAATAACCATTTTACGATATTTAGACTCAAATTATCAAATTCGTATATCTTTGCAATGATACACACCTACAAATTTTTCTTTTAAATCCTCCAATTCATACATGGAATTACCAATAACTTTTTTAATTCGACACTTTATAAATTTTGAGGCTAATTTAGCATTGAAATTTTTTGTTTTATCACTTTTTTGGAAGTTCCTACGAAATACTTCTTGTCCGACGGCAAATTTTACTTCTCTAGATCTCAAATTGTATCTTTTAGCATTTATATCAAAAGCTTGGGATGGTCTTTAGCTTTTTCCCTAATTAATTGTATTTTGTCTGGTCTACTTAAAATCAGGCCTCCATCGTCTATTCTATAGAATTTATATTTCTCAACAATTGATAAGTTGACGCATGCTGGATCATCTGCTGACCGAAAGTAACATAATAAGGCGATTGACCAATGGCTTGATGGATAGACGATCTTAAAGCACAGCTGATAATACTAACATTTTCAACCCAGGACTTCTGGTCTGCCTTTAGATATGAACGAATACCGGCTATAAGCGATCGATTGATACGTTCCGAGGCGTTTGATTACGGCGAATATACGGCCGTTAAAGTTGGTTTAATCCCATATTTATTTAATAGATTTTGAATAAGTATGAAGTGAATTGAGAGCCATTATCGGATACTACAAATTCCGGTACACCGAATATATGAAAAATTTATTTTTCTAAAAAACTACAAATGGATTTACTAGTCAGTTGCCTGAGCAGTTTACAAAAGTGAAACTTTGTCAATTGGTCTAGAACTACAAAAATCGCAATATTTCCGGATTTCTATCGAGGATATGGTCCAATTATATCAACATAAAGTCTTTGAAATGGCCTTTTCGATTTCATAGAAGAGATCATTGGAGGACGTAAGACAATATTTGGGGCTTTAGATTCTTTACAAATAACACAAGATTTGATATAGTCTTTAACTTGTACTGCCATTTTTGGCCAAAAAAATTTCTACGCAGTCGGTCCAAAGTCTTCGTAATTCCGCCATGAGCTGCCATAGGCGCATCATGCGCTTTACCAATCAGCTCATTCGTCAAATCAGCTGGAATCCATAATTTCCAAGAAGTAGATTCATTAATTGGATCACCAGATGAGAAATCGGTTCTTTTATAAATTAGATTGTCCATAACAACTAGATCAGGCATAGGTTTCTCAAGAATATGTGATTTCAACTTATTGTATGCATCGGATTTAAAATGAGCGGAAGTAAGATCGATTTCGGGTACAAGAAAATAAATAGCAGAAATTGCATCATTTGAATGTATCCTTGAAAGAGCATCAGGTACGACATTAAGTGACCCACGCCGATGTTCAATCGTGAAATCAAAAGATTGTAATTTCAGACTCCAGCGGGCTAATCGTCCTGACAGATCTTTTTGTTGCATAAGCCAGTTCAAGGAAGCATGGTCAGTTATGACTTTGAATGACTGACCTGCAATATAAGATTGGAATTTTTTTATACCCAGTACGGCTGCTAAGCATTCCTGTTCCGTAACGCTATAGTTTCGCTGGGCAGAATTTAATTTCTTGGACATATACGCTATCGGTCTTTCGTTCCCTTCATCGTCTACTTGTAATAATACACAACCTACGCAATCTACACTAGCATCACATTGTAGAAGGAATGGTCGATTATAATTTGGATGGACAAGAACGGGGGCAGTTGTCAAAGCTAACTTTAACTTTACAAAGGCTGCATTGGCTTCCTCGGTCCATTCAAATTTGGTTTTCGGATTTTTGAACAGGTTAGTTATTGGAGTTGATATCACGGCAAAATTTCCAATAAAACGTCGATAATAACCAATCATACCTAAAAATCTTCGAACTTGTCGAACCGATACAGGAATCGGATAGTTGCTAATGGCGGTTATTTTGTCTGAATCAACTTTCAATACTCCATTACCTACAACATATCCCAGATATTTTATCCCTTTCATAAGGAATTTACTCTTTTCGATGTTTATCGTTAATTGCGCGTTTCTTAACAATTGAGCGAACTGTTGCAAGGTTTCTAAATGAGAGTCAAAAGTCTCAGAGATAATCAGTACGTCATCCAGGTAAACAAATACGCTATCCTTAAGCTCAGGTGGAATTACACGGTCCATTAAACGCGTCATAGATTGAGGAGCATTACAAAGCCCAAAAGACATAACTTTAAACTGATACAAGGGTCGACCCGGAACAGTGAAGGCGGTTTTCGGTCTGGCGTTGTTTGACAAAGGAATCTGACAGAATGCATCCTTCAAATCCAAGCTAGAAATGTAATTTGCTTTCGGTAATCGACTTAGAATGCCATCAATCTGAGGTAACGGATACGCGTCTTTCTTTGTAAGTGACTTCACTCTCCTAAAATCTAAATATAGACCTACCTTATATGAATTCATAAAAGGGAAATATGAATTCATAAAAGGGAAAGTGAAATGTCCTCGGATTTGTTTATTTGGACATTGAATTTAATAAAATTAAGAAAACCATCAAATTCTTCCTCATTCCTTCAATCAAAAGTTCCATAATTCTAGGGATCGATTTGGGATGCTTTTAACGTCATACCTTTTAAGCATATAGAATTAAATGAATTATTAGAAAATAGTAATACTATGCATACCTTAAGTGAAGAGCAGCGACAACAGTTGCTGGAAATTATTGAGTTGTTCCCCTCTTACAGTGTGGGCGGCCTGGGGTAAACTATTGTCCTAAAACTTGCTAAAGCTTTTAGACGCTGAAATTAATAAAATGTTAAAAGAGAATATTATAGAGGAGAGTAGAAGTGGATGGGCATCACCTTTGGCTATGGTTAAGAAGTCGAACAGCACAATTAGATTGTGCCTAGACGCTAGAAAAGTTAACGCCGTAACTAAGAGTGATGCGTATCCACTTCCACATCCTTACCAAATATATTAGCAGCCTAGATTTGAAAATGGCATTTTAGCACGTGGAATTAGATGGAAAAATCTATAGATAAAACGGCATTCAATGTTCCTGGGCGGGGCCTGTTTCAGTTTAAAAGAATGCCTTTTGGTTTCTCCAACTACCCGAAAACACTGTCCAAGCTCATGGATAAAGTGATCCCTTACGAGCTTCATGAGGATGTCTTCGTCTACCTTGATGATCTTTTGATTCTTTCGGACGTCCACATGTCGCTCTTAAGTAGAGTAGCTAAGTGTTTGAGGGAAGGTGGACTTACAATTAATATAGAAAAAAGCAGATTCTGCCAAAAAAAGACCAAGAACCTCTGACACATTATTAATGGAGATGTAACGAACCTGTAATTACTTTCTTCGTGCCCCCGTTGGATGCCATGTTGTATTTAAACTGTTCAACCTATTTCGGGCTCCCTTTGGGCGTCATATGTAATAACAGTAAGGGAAGCACTGTCAGCAAGCCAGTTGTTATAGCTGATAAGCGCGGCACGCCTAGCGATGCACTATCATAGCTCAGTGGTATGGGGGCAGTTCCTTGCGCTTTACTGCCCTTTACACAAAAAATTGCGTGCCGAAAATAAGACCAATTTTTTTTTCAATTTTTAATAAGAAATTAAAAAAAAATTTAGCCAAAAAGAAAAAAATAAACAAGCAAAAAAAATTCATAAAATTAAGTGAAATTATCCATTAATTTTTATCCGCACAAAAAATAGATACTCTAAAAGTCTGTAAAAATATATGCTTCTCCATGGTCGACATAGTTAGCTGTTATCACTATGCCTAGAGCCCACCCAACCTTCGGACCAACATAAAGCCATCTAATTCACCTTGGTCCCCTTGTGTACCATATGCTGAGTCACGACATCAAACTAAAACCCGGCCCATTCCTGGAAATCAACATTAAATAATCTACTCCGAATTCATTTCAATAATATTTTAAATTTGGTGCAACTTACTACAAATAATCTACTCCGAATTCATTTCAATAATATTTTATTTAACAAAAAAAAATTTATTTGGAATATTAAAAAAAAATAGTTTAACTATAAAATTATTTTATCTCTATATATACATATATATATATATATCATATATATATAACTAAAGGTGCCATAATATTCTTTTCTTCCTTATCAGATTCTTGTACAGATTTATTTATTTTCATGTAATTTATTTAAATTTACCTTTGAGTCACAGATAGTTGGTACTTCCAGCAGCAGACCTGTTGTCGGAACTCCGGCTAATATTGTAATAAAAAAAAAACTTGGGAAAAATATGAAAATCATATAAAGAAAAAAATTAACGATAATAATCATGTACACCCATAAATTAATCTACACTAGCCTTGATCCAACAATGATACTACATTTTTTTTATAAATTTACTAATAATTATAATACTTCTTTTCGATAAATTTGCACATTCTAAGTGTAAACTACGTTAATATCAAACAAATAAATAAAATACAACAAATCGCTTATGGCCTGGTTTTAATATTAACTTCTACTTTACGTAATCAAATTCATAGTTAACTTATTTCCTCATATTAACAATTATATTACACATAATCAATAACTATCATAACTATCTATGTATATCCACTATAATAAAATACCCCTAAATAAAATTTCTCGATATAATTGTGACGTCATATAAATTTGTTTTGTTGATTGACTTTGAGTATTTACTAAGTCAAAATACGGAAAACAAAAGAAAAATCACGCCATAAAAATATATCATGCCATTAAATATTAAAAAAACTGTCCAGTTTTACACCTTAATATTGTGCCAAGAATAATTTTCTTTTGGTACAGTTTTTGTATGCACTTATATTTATTATTTAGTTCTTTTTTTTTTATTTATCACGAATAGCATAAGTTTCCTCGTATTTTAAAAGTTCACAGTCGTAAACAATAAAGTTCTGATATAAAGAAAATTATATTATTTAGCCCGTATATTTTTTGGTGAGCAAAACTGTACAGTTTTGTAGTAAGTTGCACCAAATTTATTGTGCCAAGAATTGTTTTCTTTTGGTACAGTTCCTTTCATTGTCTTTGTATAATAATCCCGACAAATCATACATTTTCCTTTATAATCCGATTTGAAAATTATTAATTTATTATATTTTTCCTTTTTTCTTTAATTTATAAATAATGTTATGTGGTTTGGATCAAAAATTTCTTTTTTTTTTTAAGTTTTACTGCTGATTCACAATGAGAAACGATGCGCAAAGCAACGGAACGCAAATCAAAGTTAAAAAGTTGAACTATATGAAAACAATACTTCTGTTCACAATGAAGAGAGAGAGAGCCGACGCGACGCGTAACAAAGCAAAAGTTGGCCAACTTTCAACTTTTACGATAATCAACGCGAGTAATTGACAGATAATAATAAAAATATTTCTCATTCTCAAAAGTATTTGTGGAAAACTAGATCGAAGGAATTTAATTTAAAAATAATAGTTTAAAAAATTATTAATTCGTCACCTCAGTTCTTAAGTGTTCAATAGACCATATTTTGACAAAATGAGTTAAATATGCAGTTTTACTAATTTGACTACGATCTTTCTATCACAAATCGTTTCCAAGATTTTCTTGAAAAGTTATGTTCAAAAGTTATTTATAATTTACCGGTCTACATATAATATACTGTTAATATCCAATTCGACATCGATCACTAGTTTTTAAAAAAAAATATAAATTATAACTATTTATAAATATTTTTGTTATCACTTTTATATAAAAAAAAGAAATGAAATATTTATAAAAAATAATTACAATTGTTGAATTGTTGCAAGAAGTATTAAAACTTTTATGCTAAATCATAAATTTCAATTTCTCAACATTTTTATTTTTGGACATAGAACACTTAACAACTGAGGTGACGATTTGTATATTAAATATACCAATTCTAGTAGTACTATTAATATGTTTTTTTTCATTTTATTATTTTTTTGTGGAAAAAATGGACAAATGGACAATTGACTGAAATAAATGAAAATCAAAAGTCATTTAACGCTGGAAATACCAACACATTGTGAATTGAAAAATTATTATACCGTCGCTGTGCTTTGCGCTTGTTTTGATTTGCGTTGACGAAATTACATTGTGAATCAGCTATTACACTCATTATTATTTTGTTTTTTTTATTATTATAAAGTCGGAACATCACGCCATTAAATATAAAAAACTTAGACCTATATATGAATATATATATCGATATATATATATATGCCGATTCTATTAATTTTCTGATTACTTTACTTCAATTCGATATAAAAAAAATTTATTAGGCGCGACAACAGAATTTAATCAAATTACTACATTAACTTTCTTGTTAATTTTCAATACTTTAATTACTTCTATATAAAAATCATTGGAGGACTAAGATAATATTTGGGGCTTTAGATTTTTTACAAATAACACAAGATTTGATATAGTCTTTAACTTGTACTGCCATTTTTGGCCAAACAAAATTTCTACGCAGTCAGTCCAAAGTCTTCGTAATTCCGCCATGAGCTGCCATAGGTGAATCATGCGCTTTACCAATCAGCTCATTCGTCAAATCAGCTGGAATCTATAATTTTCAAGAAGTAGATTCATTAATTATATCACCAGACGAGAAATCGGTTCTTTTATAAATTAGATTGTCCATAACAACTAGATCAGGCATAGGTTTCTCAAGAATATGTGATTTCAACTTATTGTATGCATCGGATTTAAAATGAGCGGAAGTAAGATCGATTTCGGGTACAAGAAAATAAATACCAGAAATTTCATCATTTGAATGTATCCTTGAAAGAGCATCAGGTACGACATTAAGTGACCCACGCCAATGTTCAATCGTGAAATCAAAAGATTGTAATTTCAGACTCCAGCGGGCTAATCGTCCTGACAGATCTTTTTGTTGCATAAGCCAGTTCAGGGAAGCATGGTCAGTTATGACTTTGAATGACTGACCTGCGATATAAGATTGGAATTTTTTTATACCCAGTACGGCTGCTAAGCATTCCTGTTCCGTAACGCTATAGTTTCGCTGGGCAGAATTTAATTTCTTGGACATATACGCTATCGGTCTTTCGTTCCCTTCATCGTCTACTTGTAATAATACACAACCTACGCAATCTACACTAGCATCACATTGTAGAAGGAATGGTCGATTATAATTTGGATGGACAAGAACGGGGGCAGTTGTCAAAGCTAACTTTAACTTTACAAAGGCTACATTGGCTTCCTCGGTCCATTCAAATTTGGTTTTTGGATTTTTGAACAGGTTAGTTATTGGAGTTGATATCACGGCAAAATTTCCAATAAAACGTCGATAATAACCAATCATACCTAAAAATCTTCGAACTTGTCGAACCGATACAGGAATCGGATAGTTGCTAATGGCGGCTATTTTGTCTGAATCAAATTTCAATACTCCATTACCTACAACATATCCCAGATATTTTATCTCTTTCATAAGGAATTTACTCTTTTCGATGTTTATCGTTAATTGCGCGTTTCTTAACAATTGAGCCAACTGTTGCAAGGTTTCTAAATGAGAGTCAAAAGTCTCAGAGATAATCAGTACGTCATCCAGGTAAACAAATACTCTATCCTTAAGCTCAGGTGGAATTACACGGTCCATTAAACGCGTCATAGATTGAGGAGCATTACAAAGCCCTAAAGGCATAACTTTAAACTGATACAAGGGTCGACCCGGAACAGTGAAGGCGGTTTTCGGTCTGGCGTTGTTTGACAAAGGAATATGCCAGAATGCATCCTTTAAATCCAAGCTAGAAATGTAATTTGCTTTCGGTAACCGACTTAGAATGCCATCTGAGGTAACGGATACGCGTCCTTCTTTGTAAGTGAAATCGCTTTCCTAAAATCTAAACATAGACCTACCTTACCAGGTTTCCTAATTAAGACCACGGGAGAACTCCATGAACTGGCGCTTTTTAGACTACCTCCCATTGAGATGTACTCTTCAAGAACTTTCATTTGATACCCCACATGATAGGGCCCAAGATTGCCCCCGTTGTATCCACCACATGACCCACGGCGGTCCCCGGACTACCACCCATTGGCATCTACTCTTCAAGACCTTTCATTTGATACCCCACATGATATTTTGTTTTACAGGCCCAACATTGCCCCGTTTTCGGCCAGACATGACCCACCGCGCCCCCGGACTACCGCCCACTGAAATTTACTCGCCAAGACCTTTCATTTGATACCCCATATGATTTTTTGTATTATGGAGCCCAACATTGCCCCCGTTTTGGGCCTGACATGACCCACGGCGCCCCCGGACTACCTCCCATTGAGATGTACTCGTCAAGACCTTTCATTTGATACCCCATATGATTTTTTGTATAATGGAGCCCAACATTGCTCCCGTTGTGGGTCTGACATGACCAACGGCGCCCCCGGACTACCGCTCAATGAGATATACTCGTCAAGACCTTTCATTAGATACCCCACATGGTTTTTTTGATACATTTCAAATTAAACGGCCCTCCGCGCCCCCTTCCCTTCTCATCAAAAAGGCCACAAATTTATAGGGTACTAAGCATTTGATGACACGAGGTCAACTTCCAAATTTATGGCCAAGTGAGGAGATACCGTCATATATATATAGTATATATACTGGAAATGTGAATTCATAAAAGGGAAAGTAAAATGTCCTCGGATTTGTTTATTTGGACATTGAATTTAATAAAATTAAGAAAACCATCAAATTCTTCCTCATTCCTTCAATCAAAAGTTCCATAATTCTAGGGATCGATTTGGGATGCTTTTAACGTCATACCTTTTAAGCATATAGAATTAAATGAATTATTAGAAAATAGTAATACTATGCATACCTTAAGTGAAGAGCAGCGACAACAGTTGCTGGAAATTATTGAGTTGTTCCCCTCTTATAGTGTGGGCGGCCTGGGGTAAACTATTGTCCTAAAACATGAAATAGTTGTAGGAGATGCCAAACCGTCCGTAGTCCGTCTGTATCCCTTGTCCGTGCCCATGCTAAAGCTTTTAGACGCTGAAATTAATAAAATGTAAAAGAGAATATTATAGAGGAGAGTAGAAGTGGATGGGCAACACCTTTGGCTATGGTTAAGAAGTCGAACAGCACAATTAGTTTGTGCCTAGACGCTAGAAAAGTTAACGCCGTAACTAAGAGTGATGCGTATCCACTTCCACATCCTTACCAAATATATTAGCAGCCTAGATTTGAAAATGGCATTTAGCACGTGGAATTAGATGGAAAAATCTATAGATAAAACGGCATTCATTGTTCCTGGGCGGGGCCTGTTTCAGTTTAAAAGAATGCCTTTTGGTTTCTCCAATTCCCCGAAAACACTGTCCAAGCTCATGGATAAAGTGATCCCTTACGAGCTTCATGAGGATGTCTTCGTCTACCTTGATGATCTTTTGATTCTCTCGGAGGACTTTGACGTCCACATGTCGCTCTTAAGTAGAGTAGCTAAGTGTTTGAGGGAAGGTGGACTTACAATTAATATAGAAAAAAGCAGATTCTGCCACAAAAAGACCAAGAACCTCTGACACATTATTAATGGAGATGTAACGAACCTGTAATTACTTTCTTCGTGCCCCCGTTGGATGCCATGTTGTATTGAAACTGTTCAACCTATTTCGGGCTCCCTTTGGGCGTCATATGTAATAACAGTAAGGGAAGCAATGTCAGCAAGCCAGATGTTATAGCTGATAAGCGCGGCACGCCTAGCGATGCACTAGCATAGCTCAGTGGTATGGGGGGAGTTCTTTGCGCTTTACTGCCCTTTACACAAAAAATTGCGTGCGGAAAATAAGACCAAAAATTAAAAAAAAATTTAGCCAAAAAGAAAAAAATAAACAAGCAAATAAAATTCATAAAATTAAGTGAAATTATCCATTAATTTTTATCCCCACAAAAAATAGATACTCTAAAAGTCGGTAAAAATATATGCTTCTCCATGGTCGACATAGTATAGCTGTTATCACTATGCCTAAACCCCACCCAACCTTCGGACCAACATAAAGCCGTCTAATACACCTTGGTCCCCTTTGTATACCATATGCTGAGTCACGACATCAAACTAAAACCCGGCCCATTCCTGGAAATCAACATTAAATAATCTACTCCGAATTCATTTCAATAATATTTTATTTAACAAAAAAAAATTTATTTGGAATATTAAAAAAAAATAGTTTAACTATAAAATTATTTTATCTCTATATATACATATATATATATATATATATATCATATATATATAACTAAAGGTGCTATAATATTATTTTTCTTCCTTATCAGATTCTTGTACAGATTTATTTATTTTCATGTAATTTACTTAAATTTACCTTTGAGTCACACATAGTTGGTACTTCCAGCAGCAGATCTGTTGTCGGAATTCCGGCTAATATTGTAATAAAAAAAAAAACTTGGGAAAAATATGAAAATCAAATAAAGAAAAAAATTAACGATAATAATCATGGACACCCATAAATTAATCTACACTAGCCTTGATCCAACAATGATACTACATTTTTTTTTATAAATTTACTAATAATTATAATACTTCTTTTCGATAAATTTGCACATTCTAAGTGTAAACTACGTTAATATAAAACAAATAAATAAAATACAACAAATTGCTTATGGCCTGGTTTTAATATTAACTTCTACTTTACGTAATCAAATTCATAGTTAACTTATTTCCTCATATTAACAATTATATTACACATAATCAATAACTATCATAACTATGTATATATCCACTATAATAAAATACCCCTAACTACAATATATCCCGCAACACAATCACCGCAACATATACATCTGCAACATTTTTCTCCGCAACATTATCTATTCAGCTGGAACTTTCTTTACTCGAATAAAATTTCTCGATATAATTGTGACGTCATATAAATTTGTTTTGTTGATTGACTTTGAGTATTTACTAAGTCAAAATACGGAAAACAAAAGAAAAATCACGCCATAAAAATATATCATGCCATTAAATATTAAAAAAACTGTGTAGTTTTACACCTTAATATTGTGCCAAGAATAATTTTCTTTTGGTACAGTTTTTGTATGCACTTATATTTATTATTTAGTTCTTTTCTTTTTTTTTATTTATCACGAATAGCATAAGTTTCCTCGTATTTTAAAAGTTCACAGTCGTAAGCAATAAAGTTCTGATATAAAGAAAATTATATTATTTAGCCCGTATTTTTTTTTTGTGAGCAAAACTGTGCAGTTTTGTAGTAAGTTGCACCAAATTTATTGTGCCAAGAATTTTTTTCTTTTGGTACAGTTCCTTTCATTACTTTGTATAATAATCCCGACAAATCATACATTTTCCTTTATGATCCGATTTGAAAATTATTAATTTATTATATTTTTCCTTTTTTCTTTAATTTATAAATAATTTTATGTGGTTTGGATCAAAAATTTCTTTTTTTTTTAAGTTTTACACTCATTATTATTTTGTTTTTTTTATTATTATAAAGTCGGAACATCACGCCATTAAATATAAAAAAAGCTGCCAAGTTGGAAGAGTGCTTTATATCCCCTTTTAGATCAACCTAGGCTTTAATAAAAACAAGGAATTAACTAAAAGTTATAATATTTTATAAAACTACGTGTTTTTCACAATTTAAAAGTAAATATATTTTATGTTCTTATATAAAACTGATGTTATTTATATAAAATTTATGCGAATGGTAAAAATGATCAAATTCTTATCTATATCGAATGGTTTAATTTATGATATAAGACAATATATATATATTGCTTCATATATTGTAAATTTTATTGGACGTTTTAGATGTCAGGGTTTCAGAATCAGCAAAAAAACATCCGTGTCCGCCAAAAATTTTACCCCTTTCCCTTTTGGGTGAGGGGGTAATTTTGTGAAAGAGGCTCGAGCACCTCAGCGGGGGACTGGATTGAAAAAATGAGAAATTATTTTCTTAAAAATACACACCTACACCTTCTATACAAAATTGAGACACGTACCTTCAACTCTCTTCATTTTACAGGGGCAAAAAGTTCGAAATTTATAGAATAAACACATATTACATTTCGAGTATTTAGTATAAATATGGTATTACAAATTCGAGTACTTATTTATAAAAACTTGATTGTAATTTTAAATTGTACAACTTTGGGAGTTTTGTAAAAATCATAATTTTTATTTAAATCTTCGTTTTCACTAAATCCTAGGTGGATCAAAAGGGTATATGAGGCACTCTTCCAACTTGGCAGCTTTTTTTTTCGTAGGTAGGTGGGGAAATCTTTTAAAGAAGGGTTCGCTATAACTATATTTCAAAGCTAATATCTAATCTAAGACCTTTGCGAAAAATTTGAATTTCACGAACCACGTAATATATATAAAATTAAAAGTAATAATTTTTTCAAAACTATTAATGTTGTACAATTTGAAATTATTACTAAGTTTCAATAAATAAATACTCGAAATTGTATATCCAATATAATATTAATTTTTAAAATGTCGAAATTTTTACCCCTGTAAAATGAAGAGGGTTGAAGGTACAGGTCTCGTTTTTATGTACAAGGTGTAGAATAGTATTATGAAGGAACCAATTTTTAATTTTTTTGATATAGTCTCCCGCATAGGGGATATTGCTTATTTCATTAATACACCCCCTCCTCTACTTTAATGAGATATTATAATTTTAAGTGATTTCGCAAGGTTTGAAATTATGGTACCTGGCATAGAAGTAAGAAAGTCGTACATAAACTCTGGACCATTTTATAGCCATTTTGAATTTCAAAAATTTTACTTTGAAAATATCGAAATTCAAATACAACTGACATAAAGAGGGTTGACGGGGTGGGACTGATTTTTTTATACGACGTGTAAAATTTCATTGTTAAAAAAGTATTTTTTCATTTTTTTAAATTAGCCCACCGCGGAAGGCATGGAGCTTGTTTTCTTAATGTACCCCCTCCTCCACCAAAAAAGAGCAGCATGTTAAAATTTGGAGTGATTTGTATTACCACGAACCTATTGCACCCAATTTATAAATTTCAAGTTTATATCTAAACTGTTGCTTATTTTATAGTCATTTTAAGTTCCAAAAATTAAATTTTCATAAACTATATAATAAATTTTGAAATGTTGCATTTCTAAGCGATGAAGAATAGAGTGTGTTGCAGGTACGGAAACAAATTTTTCGCATAAGGTCTAAAATAGTATTTAAAAAAAACTTATTTCTTATTTTTTCAATCCAGTTCCCCGAGGAGGTGTTGCATCTTGTTTTATAAATATACCCCCTCGCCCGTATAAAAAAGAAAAGGGGTGAAAATTTGAATGATTTCGAAAGATACTAAGCTATTATATCTAACTTATAAGATAATAGGCCGTATATTAAATGTTTCATATGCTATGATCATTTTAAATACTAAAAATACAATTTTAATAGTCCCATAAAAATTCTTTCACTAGTAAAATGAAGGGGGGTACAGGTATGAGGCTGATTTTTATGTAGAGGGTGTATAATAGTATAATGAAGAAACCTATTTCTCACTTCTTTAATAAACTTCCCCGCTGAGGGGTTGTAACTTGTTTCATATATAAGCCCCTCACCCACATAAAAAAGGCGGGGAATAATTTTTTTTATATGGAATGGAAAGGTACTAACTTGTTATACCTATTTTAAAAGTTATAATGTTTTACGTGAAATCATACTGGTTTTATGTGCATATCAATTTTCAAAAATTCAATTATAATATTACTATTAAATAAGGGGGCGGGGACCCAGGGCTCTGAATTTTTCTTATGTTCTTTGTATGGTGTCTATTCATGAAACTGTGAAACAGTGTAAAGATCCGACTATATTAAGGTGTGTTTTTTGACATGCACAAAATTGTGCATTTTTATCGCTCCATGAAGGGGGTTTGCAGGTATATTATTCGGAAAAGGATACCATAAGCATAAAATTCCATCCTTAGTTTACCTTTCTGTAAATTTTTGATTCAATTGAATGTGTTTTAGTACTATTTCTAAGCGATTCAAAAAGACAATTTTTGTTTTGTGTACGGCGTACGACGTACGGTGTACGGCGGACACGAAATTTTTTTTTGCTGATTCTGATTCTCTGACATCTAAAACGTAAGAAAAAATTCAAAATCTCGAAAAAATTTTTTTCAAAATTGGCTCTGCACCACAAAGCTTCATATTATATTTAATATGAAGCAAAACTTAGACCTATATATGAATATATATATCGATATATATACATGCCGATTCTATTAATTTTCTGATTACTTTACTTCAATTCGATATAAAGAAAAATTATTAGGCGCGACAACAGAATTTAATCAAATTACTACATTAACTTTCTTGTTAATTTTGAATACTTTAATTACTTCTATATAAAAAAATTATTAGGTGTGACAACCTAATTGTATCAAATTCCTTACTTAACTGAATCAACAAAAATAAACTCATTCCTCTCATCACCGAAAAATATTTTATCTCCAAAAGAAAATTATAATTCATAATTTCCATAGAAAGATCAGCCGATATCACGCCACAAAAAAATTAAACAGTACAATAATCAAATCTAACACAAAAGACAAAAAGAAATTAAAGACGACGGGAGTACATAAAATTTTTCGTTACAGGACAGGAAATTCGATGAAATTTTATGACATCGAAAGAAAAATACAGCTCTATTATATATACTATATACCTCGTCAATATGGAATTTCAAACATTAATATTAATTAATATACTGCATAACTAAAAGTATGTAATACCGCATTCTAGTGGAAAACAAATTTTCATAAAAAAAAATTTTTTCAACCTTTTTCTATAACTATGTACAAAGATATTCAATAATTATGCCTAAATTACAAAATTGAAATGTAGCTTATTCTTAATTCTATATTTAAATCTATATTTATATACTAAATATATATATATATATATATATATATTTCCTACAATAGACGTATCAACTAAAATTATCATTAATGTTGAAATTGAAAGGTATTCCAATAGATTCACTATACATTATTAATAACGAATTAACTCGTTTTCTCTCTACCATAATAAACAAACAAAAAAAACTTTCAAAAACAACTAACAGATAGAGTCCAAAATTTACTTGCATAAATAAGAAATGTCTGAATTATTTTGTACCACCCAAAAGTATCAACAATAACCTAAATTTTATAATAACTATAAATATGTTTAAAACAAGCCAATAACCATTTTACGATATTTAGACTCAAATTATCAAATTCGTATATCTTTGCAATGATACACACCTACAAATTTTCCTTTTAAATCCTCCAATTCATACATAGAATTACCAATAACTTTTTTAATTCGACACTTTATAAATTTTGAGACTAATTTAGCATTGAATTTTTTTGTTTTATCACTTTTTTGGAAGTTCCTACGAAATATTTCTTGTCCGACGGCAAATTTTACTTCTCTAGATCTCAAATTATATCTTTTAGCATTTACATCGAAAGCTTGGGATGGTCTTTAGCTTTTTCCCTAATTAATTGTATTTTGTCTGGTCTACTTAAAATCAGGCCTCCATCGTCTATAGAATTTATATTTCTCAACAATTGATAAGTTGACGCATGCTGGATCGTCTGCTGACCGAAAGTAACATAATAAGGCGATTGACCAATGGCTTCATGGATAGACGATCTTAAAGCACAGCTGATAATACTGATATTTTCATCCCAGGACTTCTGGTCTGCCTTTAGATATGAACGAATACCGGCTATAAGCGATCGATTGAGACGTTCCGAGGCGTTTGATTACGGCGAATATACGGCCGTTAAAGTTGGTTTAATCCCATATTTATTTAATAGATTTTTGGATAAGTGTGCAGTGAATTGAGAGCCATTATCGGATACTACAAATTCCGGTACACCGAATATATGAAAAATTTAGTTTTCTAAAAAACTACAAATGGATTTACTAGTCAGTTGCCTGAGAAGTTTACAAAAGTGAAACTTTGTCAATTGGTCTAGAACTACAAATATCGCAATATTTCCGGATTTCGATCGAGGATATGGTCCAATTATATCAACATAAAGTCTTTGAAATGGCCTTTCCTATTTCATAGAAGAGATCATTGGAGGACGTAAGATAATATTTGGGGCTTTAGATTCTTTACAAATAACACAAGATTTGATATAGTCTTTAACTTGTACTGCCTACGCAGGTTTTCTACGCAGTCGGTCCAAAGTCTTCGCAGGTTCTTTGGCCTACGCAGGTTTTCTACGCAGTCGGTCCAAAGTCTTCGTAATTCCGCCATGAGCTGACATAGGCGAATCATGCGCTTTACCAATCAGCTCATTCGTCAAATCAGCTGGAATCCATAATTTCCAAGAAGTAGATTCATTAATTGGATCACCAGACGAGAAATCAGTTCTTTTATAAATTAGATTGTCCATAACAACTAGATCAGGCATAGGTTTCTCAAGAATATGTGATTTCAACTTATTGTACGCATCGGATTTAAAATGAGCGGAAGTAAGATCGATTTCGGGTACAAGAAAATAAATAGAAGAAATTTCATCATTTGAATGTATCCTTGAAAGAGCATCAGGTACGACATTAAGTGACCCACGCCGATGTTCAATCGTGAAATCAAAAGATTGTAATTTCAGACTCCAGCGGGCTAATCGTCCTGACAGATCTTTTTGTTGCATAACCCAGTTCAAGGAAGCATGGTCAGTTATGACTTTGAATGACTGACCTTCGATATAAGATTGGAATTTTTTTATACCCAGTACGGCTGCTAAGCATTCCTGTTCCATAACGCTATAGTTTCGCTGGGCAGAATTTAATTTCTTGGACATATACGCTATCGGTCTTTCGTTCCCTTCATCGTCTAATTGTAATAATACACAACCTACGCAATCTACACTAGCATCACATTGTAGAAGGAATGGTCGATTATAATTTGGATGGACAAGAACGGGGGCAGTTGTCAAAGCTAACTTTAACTTTACAAAGCCTGCATTGGCTTCCTCGGTCCATTCAAATTTGGTTTTCGGATTTTTGAACAGGCTAGTTATTGGAGTTGATATCACGGCAAAATATCAAATAAAACGTCGATAATAACCAGCCATACCTAAAAATCTTCGAACTTGTCGAACCGATACAGGAATCGGATAGTTGCTAATGGCGGCTATTTTGTCTGAATCAAATTTCAATACTCCATTACCTACAACATATCCCAGATATTTTATCTCTTTCATAAGGAATTTACTCTTTTCGATGTTTATCGTTAATTGCGCGTTTCTTAACAATTGAGCCAACTGTTGCAAGGTTTCTAAATGAGAGTCAAAAGTCTCAGAGATAATCATTACGTCGTCCAGGTAAACAAATACTCTATCCTTAAGCTCACGTGGAATTACACGGTCCATTAAACGCGTCATAGATTGAGGAGCATTACAAAGCCCTAAAGGCATAACTTTAAACTGATACAAGGGTCGACCCGGAACAGTGAAGGCGGTTTTCGGTCTGGCGTTGTTTGACAAAGGAATCTGCCAGAATGCATTCTTCAAATCCAAGCTAGAAATGTAATTTGCTTTCGATAATCGACTTAGAATGCCATCAATCTGAGGTAACGGATACGCGTCCTTCTTTGTAAGTGAATTCAATTTCCTAAAATCTAAACATAGACCTACCTTACCAGGTTTCATAATTAAGACCACGGGAGAACTCCATGAACTGTCGCTTTCTTCTATAACCCCGAGATTCAACATTCTATCCAATTCCGCGTACATTAATTTTTCGACAGCAGGTGACACGGGATAATGACGTTGTTTAATCGGTGTTGCTTCTCCAACATCAATTCCGTGCTCGATTAGATTCGTTTTACCTAAACCTAGCTGACCGAAAGATGGAAATAATTTAATAGTCGAATCCAGACGCGTTCGTTGGTCCGAGGTAATTATACTGTTTAAAGAATTTGAAGAATCAACCTTGTCTTCTAAATTAGATATTTCACTCACAATTTCCGGGGCTAATTTGAACGATTTCCAAAAATTTATACCTAAATACAAATCTTGTTTGAGAGTGGGTATAATATAAAAAGTTATTGTTTTTATAACGTTTCTAAATTTAACTTTCGTTTCTAATGAACCAATTACTTTCTGATTTGTACCATTAGCGGTTTGGACAGAAGATGAAAATTTCTTATATTTAATTTTAGAAGTCAAAAATTCCTTAGCCAATGAACCACTAATACAACTTACTGTGGCACCAGAATCAAGTAAACCTAAATAATTTTTCCCTAATAATTCTACTTCCGCATAAGATCTTAGATCGTTTTTAAGATTAACGATAGATGCAATGACCTGATCTCGTGAATTTATAACAGTTTTCCAAAAGTTCTTATACCGTAGTGTGGATCGATTGAATTTCTTTGGACGAGGTGTAATTGTGGATATGGTATCATTATTTAAATTCTTCTCAAAAATTCTTTGACGAATTTGATAAAATTCTTTAACGCGCTCGGAATATGGTTTAATAAATAATTTATGATCGGAAATAAGAGACGGTTTCAAATCGTGATGTTGTTTCGTCAGAATGGACAATTTTTCATTGCTGGAAGGGGTTGTAGTAATATTTAGTTGAACTTACGAGCGAGAAGTCGGCTGGTTGATCTCGCTCGACTTCGCGTTTCTCGGATTGCATCGTTCACATTGCGGCCTAATCAACTTTTCGTTGCCACAATTCCAGCAAAACAGAGTCGGTGGAAGAGAACAATCAGAAAAACGGTGCCCTTCATTTTTACAGTTCCAACAAATGAGTAATCTAGTAGGAAGTGGTCGTCGGGTTAGTTCCGAAATGTCGATTGAAGTTATAGCCGAATTGTCCACCATATTGCCCGGAGTACATTCAGATACTTGTGCCACAGATGTTTCTAAAGTGTCATCATGATGTAACTCAGCAATATGTCTTGACCGCATTGGAAATGGACGTAAATCTTTATTTCTCGCTCTAATATCATCATGTAACCGTTCCCGCTCTCGACATAAATTCCGTAAATGCTCAACATTAAAAACTTGGACAAGTAATAAATCTTTTCTAAAATCATCCCGAAAATTTTTACGTAAAATATCTAAAAATTCATTTTCTGTCATTGGTTGCTGTAAATGATCACACAATTTTACCATTTCATCGAAATAAATATCAAAAGGTTCATTAGGTCGCTGTTTTCGATCCCGTAATAATTCTACGTAGTCTAAGTCAGTACGTCTGTCAGAAAATTGTAACCGTAAGGAATGACATAATTCGGGCCACTTATCTGACGAGTTTTTCTATGGTAACGCCAAAACCATTCATTCGCTTTGTCTGAAAAAAAAATATGCGCATGGTCACAAAGAAAGTTAAAATTTCGGTTAAAAGTTTGGGCTGTAAGTGCTTTTATACGGTAAATAAATTCATCAATACTAAGATCTGCAGGCTGACCACTAAAAACAACATTCCAGCTCTTAAGAACATTGATTGTTTTATTAGTCTCTAAATGAATCGAAAATTTGAACCATTCTACTTTTCTACTTTCTACTTCTATAGCGATTATCAGCATCAAAAGTATCATCATTTAACTGAATTCGGGAGGGTACATGTTGATTTGGATTTCTATTATCGTTATTTTGAAAATTACTTTGTTGTCTTAGGTTATTCGGAAACATACGAGAAGTAGCGTGCGAAGGTGGTCGTTCTGCAGTAGGCAATTCTACATTTTGTTCCGTTGGAATATTTCGATCATCACACTTTGCAGCGAACTTAAATCATAAGGTGAATTATTGGTTGTTTCTTCAACCTGAGATATAGGTGGCTGGGGATCAATCTCTCGCGAACCGCTAGCCACTGGCAGACCAGATAAAGCAGAAAAGTTTGCAATATTTCTCGAATGTGCTTTGGTAACAGATCGAGTTACCCTTTTTGGCAAAGCTCCTATACTTTTCGAAAGGGGCTCTAGATGAGTTTGCTGCCTTTCACCTAGATTAGTCTCCGGAGTCACACAACGTTTTATATCCGACCAAATACAACTAGCTCTACAATTGGGACATGTTTGGGCTTGACGTAACCATTTGCTCAAGCATTGATTATGAAACAAATGTTCACACTTTGTTGTATCTACCTCGTTTAATGGGGTTAATAACTCCGTACAAATACCACAATTAGATTCGGTATCTACAAGGTTTAAGATACGATTAAGACTATGCGATACTGCCATGGTAGGTTAACAAGTAATAATAAGTCTACAGTTGGCCTTTCACCTAGATTAGTCTCCGGAGTCACACAACGTTTTATATCCGACCAAATACAACTAGCTCTACAATTGGGACATGTTTGGGCTTGACGTAACCATTTGCTCAAGCATTGATTAAGGTTTAAGATACGATTAGGACTATGCGATACTGCCATGATAGGTTAACAAGTAATAATAAGTCTACAGTTGGTCAGAGAAAAACAAAAAGAATTATAACTTATATCTAATACTTTACCAACCAAATCAAACACTTTGATTTATAGCTAAAACTCACTACCACAAATTAATTGTATTTGTATGTGTACTAAAAAATAGCTATAAAAAAATTGCTTTATTTAATTTTTATTTCTTTACGTTTAATTAAATATATTAGTTTAATAAATATCTTATTTTTCGTCAGCAAATCTCAAAGATTGTAGTGTTTGATAATAAAGTAATACTAATAAATAATAATATATAATACAATCAAAAAAAATTGTATCTATTTCCCCTTCACCATAATAATCCTTTCTTCAAAGCTTGACCGACAATTTATACTGCCTTCAAAAAAGAACTAATTCTGAAAACAAATATCGTGACTAGCTTCCAAAAAAAAATTAAATTAACTATAACTGAGTTTAGTCAATATCGAAAATAAACTATTGATTTCCAGTAAATAAGCCAACATTCTCGTATGGTTCACCACATATGGTTCACCACAGAGAAATTAAGCATATACTTCTACTATCCATATTTTTAAGACTTTCTCTACTTTACAAAAAAATAATGTGAGTAAACAAGCTCCAATCCATACTTCTCCATACAACCACTATGAACCGGTCCGAAACTAGCTCACAGCCAGAATTCGGCAATGCCATTGAACAAGGATGGCTATAAAAAAAAGTATGAATCAAAACATGTTTACCACATAACATGAATTTAATTGATCGGAAACTATGATTTGAATATTTCCAATAAATCTGACATATAATTTACGAACTGGTTACCGAAATTTACATCCGTCGTAGCCGGTCTAATAAATGATACATAATCAGATACTTAGCCATTCCTGGCACAATCGAATATAATATCGGCAAACTTAACGCAAAATATAGAAAATAATAGAAACAGGTGAAGCTCGATGGGTGTACGTATTCTCGTCATATAGTATTTTTCAAATAAAAAGAAAAACCCTCTATCGGGCCCCACGTTGGGCGCCATTTTGTAACGAACCTGTAATTACTTTCTTCGTGCCCCCGTTGGATGCCATGTTGTATTGAAACTGTTCAACCTATTTCGGGCTCCCTTTGGGCGTCATATGTAATAACAGTAAGGGAAGCAATGTCAGCAAGCCAGATGTTATAGCTGATAAGCGCGGCATGCCTAGCGATGCACTAGCATAGCTCAGTGGCTTGGGGGAGTTCTTTGCGCTTTACTGCCCTTACACAAAAAATTGCGTGCCGAAAATAAGACCAAAATTCAAAAAAAAATTAGCCAAAAAGAAGAAAAATAAACAAGCAAAAAAAATTCATAAAATTAATTCAAATTATCCATTAATTTTTATCCCCACAAAAAATAGATACTCTAAAAGTCGGTAAAAATATATGCTTGTCCATGGTCGACATAGTTAGCTGTTATCACTATGCCTCAAGCCCACCCAACCTTCGGACCAACATAAAGCCATCTAATTCACCTTGGTCCTCTTTGTGTACCATATGCTGAGTCACGACATCAAACTAAAACCCGGCCCATTCCTGGAAATCAACATTAAATAATCTACTCCGAATTCATTTCAATAATATTTTATTTAACAAAAAAAAATTTATTGGGAATATTAAAAAAAAATAGTTTAACTATAAAATTATTTTATCTCTATATATGTATATATATATATATATATATATATAACTAAAGGTGCCATAATATTATTTTTCTTCCTTATCACATTCTCGTACAGATTTATTTATTTTCATGTAATTTATTAAAATTTACCTTTGAGTCACACATAGTTGGTACTTCCAGCAGCAGGGTTGTTGGAACTCCGGCTAATATTGTAATAAAAAAAAAACTTGGGAAAAATATGAAAATCTAATAACGAAAAAAGTTAACGATAATAATCTTGGACACCTATAAATTAATCTACACTAGCCTTGATCCAACAATGATACTACTTTTTTTTTTATAAATTTACTAATAATTATAATACTTCTTTTCGATAAATTTGCACATTCTAAGTGTAAACTACGTTAATATAAAACAAATAAATAAAATACAACAAATTGCTTATGGCCTGGTTTTAATATTAACTTCTACTTTACGTAATCAAATTCATAGTTAACTTATTTCCTCATATTAACAATTAGATTACACATAATCAATAACTATCATAACTATGTATATATCCACTATAATAAAATACCCCTAACTACAATATATCCCGCAACACAATCACCGCAACATATACATCTGCAACATTTTTCTCCGCAACATTATCTATTCAGCTGGAACTTTCTTTACTCGAATAAAATTTCTCGATGTAATTGTGACGTCATATAAATTTGTTTTGTTGATTGACTTTGAGTATTTACTAAGTCAAAATACGCAAAACAAAAGAAAAAAATCACGCCATAAAAATATATCATACCATTAAATATTAAAAAAACTGTGCAGTTTTACACCTTAATATTGTGCCAAGAATAATTTTCTTTGGTAATAAAATAGAGAATAATTTTCTTTTGGTTATAGAATAATTTTCTTTTGGTTCTTTTGGCACTTATATTTATTATTTAGTTCTTTTTTTTTAGTTTTTCCTTTTTTTTTTATTTATCACGAATAGCATAAGTTTCCTCGTATTTTAAAAGTTCACAGTCGTAAACAATAAAGTTCTGATATAAAGAAAATTATATTATTTAGCCCGTATTGCTTCATATTAAATATAATATGAAGCTTTGTGGTGCAGAGCAAATTTCGAAAAAAATTTTTTCGAGATTTTGAATTTTTTCTTACGTTTTAGATGTCAGAGAATCAGAATCAGCAAAAAAAAATTTCGTGTCCGCCGTACGTCGTACGCCGTACGCAAAACGAAAATTGTCTTTTTGAATCGCTTAGAAATCGTACTAAAACACATTCAATTGAATCAAAAATTTACAGAAAGGTAAACTAAGGATGGAATTTTATGCTTATGGTATCCTTTTCCGAATAATATACCTGCAAACCCCCTTCATGGAGCGATAAAAATGTACAATTTTGTGCATGTCAAAAAACACACCTTAATATAGTCGGATCTTTACCCTGTTTCACAGTTTCATGAATAGACACCATACAAAGAACATAAGAAAAATTCAGAGCCCTGGGTCCCCGCCCCCTTATTTAATGGTAATATTATAATTGAATTTTTGAAAATTGATATGCACATAAAACCAGTACGATTTCACGTAAAACATTATAACTTTTAAAATAGGTATAACAAGTTAGTACCTTTCCATTCCATATAAAAAAAAATATTCCCCGCCTTTTTTATGTGGGTGAGGGGCTTATATATGAAACAAGTTACAACCCCTCAGCGGGGAAGTTAATTAAAGAAGTGAGAAATAGGTTTCTTCATTATACTATTATACACCCTCTACATAAAAATCAGCCTGATACCTGTACTCCCCTTCATTTTACTAGTGAAAGAATTTTTATGGGACTATTAAAATTGTATTTTTAGTATTTAAAATGATCATAGCATATGAAACATTTAATATACGGCCTATTATATTATCTTATAAGTGAGATATAATAGGTTAGTATCTTTCGAAATCATTCAAAATTTTCACCCCTTTCCCTTTTTATACGGACGAGGGGGTATATTTATAAAACAAGATGCAACACCTCCTCGGGGAACTGGATTGAAAAAATAAGAAATAAGTTTTTTTTAAATACTATTTTAGACCTTATGCGAAAAATTTGTTTGCGTACCTGCAACCCCCTCTATTCTTCATCTCTAAGAAATGTTATATTACAAAATTTATTACAGAATTTATGAAAATTTAATTTTTGGAACTTAAAATGACTTGAAATTTATAAATTGGGTGCTAAACTTGAAATTTATAAATTGGGTGCAATAGGTTTGTGGTAATCCAAATCACTCCAAATTTTAACATGCTGCTCTTTTTTGGTGGAGGAGGGGGTATATTTAGAAAACAAGCTCCATGCCTTCCGCGGTGGGCTAATTTAAAAAAATGAAAAAATACTTTTTTAACAATGAAATTTTACACCTTGTATAAAAAAATCAGTCCCACCCCGTCAACCCTCTTTATGTCAGTTTTATTTGAATTTCGATATTTTCAAAGCAAAATTTTTGAAATTCAAAATGGCTATAAAATGGTCCAGAGTTTATGTACGACTTTCTTACTTCTATGCCAGGTACCATAATTTAAAACCTTGGGAAATCACTTAAAATTATAAACCACTATCTCATTAAAGTAGAGGAGGGGGTGTATTAATGAAATAAGCAATATCCCCTATGCGGGAGACTATATCAAAAAAATTAAAAATTGGTTTCTTAATAATACTATTCTACACCTTGTACATAAAAACGAGACCTGTACCTTCAACCCTCTTCATTTTGCAGGGGTAAAAATTTCGACATTTTAAAAATTAATATTATATTGGATATACAATTTCGAGTATTTATTTATTGAAACTTAGTAATAATTTCAAATTGTACAACATTAATAGTTTTGAAAAAATTATTACTTTTAATTTTATATATATTACGTGGTTCGTGAAATTCAAATTTTTCGCAAAGGTCTTAGATTAGATATTAGCTTTGAAATATAGTTATAGCGAACCCTTCTTTAAAAGATTTCCCCACCTACCTACGAAAAAAAAAGCTGCCAAGTTGGAAGAGTGCCTCATATACCCTTTTGATCCACCTAGGATTTAGTGAAAACGAAGATTTAAATACAAATTATGATTTTTACAAAACTCCCAAAGTTGTACAATTTAAAATTACAATCAAGTTTTTATAAATAAGTACTCGAATTTGTAATACCATATTTATACTAAATACTCGAAATGTAATATGTGTTTATTCTATAAATTTCGAACTTTTTGCCCCTGTAAAATGAAGAGAGTTGAAGGTACGTGTCTCAATTTTGTATAGAAGGTGTAGGTGTGTATTTTTAAGAAAATAATTTCTCATTTTTTCAATCCAGTCCCCCGCTGAGGTGCTGGAGCCTCTTTCACAAAATTACCCCCTCACCCATAATAAAGGGAAAGGGGTCAAATTTTTGGCGGATACGGATGTTTTTTTGCTGATTCTGAAACCCTGACATCTAAAACGTCCAGAAAAATTTACAATATATGAAGCAATATATATATATATTGTCTTATATCATAAATTAAACCATTCGATATAGATAAGAATTTGATCATTTTTACCATTCGTATAAATTTTATATAAATAACATCATAAGTTTTATATAAGAACATAAAATATATTTATTTTTAAAATTGTGAAAAACACGTAGTTTTATAAAATATTATAACTTTTAGTTAATTCCTTGTTTTTATTAAAGCCTAGGTTGATCTAAAAGGGGATATGAAGCACTCTTCCAACTTGGTAGCTTTTTTTTTTGTGAGCATTTTTTTTTTTGTTTTGTGAGTTTTGCAGTAAATTGCACCAAATTTATTGTGCCAAGAATTTTTTTCTTTTGGTACAGTTCCTTTCATTGTCTTTGTATAATAATCCCGACAAATCATACATTTTCCTTTATGATCCGATTTGAAAATTATTAATTTATTATATTTTTCCTTTTTTCTTTAATTTATAAATAATGTTATGTGGTTTGGATCAAAAATTTCTTTTTTTTTAGTTTTACACTCATTATTATTTTGTTTTTTTTTATTATTATAAAGTCGGAACATCACGCCATTAAATATAAAAAACTTAGACCTATATATGAATATATATATCGGTATATATATATGCCGATTCTATTAATTTTCTGATTACTTTACTTCAATTCGATATAAAAAAAATTTATTAGGCGCAACAACAGAATTTAATCAAATTACTACATTAACTTTCTGGTTAATTTTCAATACTTTAATTACTTCTATATAAAAAAATTATTAGGTGTGACAACCTAATTGTATCAAATTCCTTACTTAACTGAATCAACAAAAATAAACTCATTCCTCTCATCACCGAAAAATATTTTATCTCCAAAAGAAAATTATAATTTATAATTTCCATAGAAAGATCAGCCGATATCACGCCACAAAAAAATTAAATAGTACAATAATCAAATCTAACACAAAAGACAAAAAGAAATTAAAGATGAGGGGAGTACATAAAATTTTTCGTTACAGGACAGGAAATTCGATGAAATTTTATGACATCGAAAGAAAAATACAACTCTATTATATATACTATATACCGGCATCAAAACAGACGGCATCAAAACAGACTAAAATAGACGCCATCAATGATTTTCCACGTCCGAAAACCGTCCGTCAGATCCGAAGATTTCATGGCATGACCGGTTGGTATAACCGGTTTATTAAAAATTATGCCGACCTTGCTGCTCCCATCACCGATTTATTGAATAAAAACTCTCCACATAAGTGGAACGAGAGAACCGTTCTTGGTGCCGGGGGCGTTTTATTTCAGTTAGATGATGAGGGACGTGAACACCCGATCGCGTTCATGGCGCAAAAATTGAACAGCGCCCAGAAGAACTACAGCGTTAGTGAATTAGAATGTCTTGCGGCTGTCGTGCGCATCACGAAATTCCGACCATACATTTAAGGGACCAAGTTCAACGTTATCACCGATCACGCTAGTCTTAAATGGTTGATGAACCAGAAAGACTTATCCGGCAGACTAGCGCGATGGAGTTTAAAACTGCAAGGATACATACATTGCGCATTGCGATTCGTGTAAGGAATGCAAAGCGCCTTACGTCCTCAGATGGTGATACGTGCGCCGTCGGTGCGGCACCGGTAATATATAAACATCGGACCGTATCCACGATCGAAGCAAGAGAATACGTCCATTGTGACCTGTCAGGCAGTTTTTTTTTTGTTTTCCTAAAATATAAAAAAATAATTTATAAAATAAATTTTTAAATTAGCAATATTACCTGATGAATAATTGTCCTGGAACCGTCCGTCCGCTATTGGTGATCCACATCCACAGAAAGAGGGAAAAATAATAATAAACTTGAATCTGGTCAAGTCCTCCATCTTAATTGTTATTATTATTTTTTTCTATCTGGAGGTGGATGACAAACTTCAGCGTAAAACAAAAAATAAAAGGGTAGGAAAATAAAATAAAATGTCCCTGTACAAACTATTCGCGCAGGCCATCTAGTGCGAAAATCCGCCCTTCAGAAAAAATTGCCTTTTAATTCGGTTTGGCAGCCCGATTGAAAAAAAAAAGTCAAAAATGGGAATAAAGAGTGGCGATTTGTTTTTTTTTAATTTGGGGAGGGAGATTTTTCTTTTCTCGATAGAGGAGTCGGTTTTTGAATCTTCTAGCGTGTAGACGCGTAAGCAAGTGATTCTTTTTATTTGTTTTTTTTGGAAAAATTTTTAAAAGAAATTAATAGTTTGGCGTTGTTATAATAGTTAAACTTAGTTACGATTTTATTAAAACAAAAAAACTTAAGTACAGAAAAATATTAGTAAACGGAAAGAAAGTAATAATTTTTGGAAAATTAAATTAAAAATTGATTATTCGTAAAATTAATGGTGTCGTAATTTAAAATTTTCCGTAAAATATTCCTGTAACAAAAAGAACAAAACCACTCCGACTTCGTCAAAATTCAAGATTCGGCAGATAATCCGAAAAAAAATTAACCTGGCAGAAAATTAATTTCATCATCTACTACGTGGTTAGAGTGATAATTTCCATGAGCAGAGCATAGATTATTCGTCGGTGGATGATCCTGAAAAAAAGAGGAAGCATTCTGGTTTTTTTGTGTAGCTGTTTGTTCAGCCGTATCTATTAATAATTAAAATTAATAAAATTATTAATTTTATAGCGGCGTTATCCGGTTTTTTTTAATCAAATTATATCTAAAAGAAAGAAAAAAAAATAGAATTACCCAAATTAAAATTTAAAATGTTTAGTTTTGTTACTACTCTGTTTTTGTTACTAAATTTTTGTTACTACTCTTTCGAAAATATTTGCATTGTTATTAAAATTTTTGTTAAATTGAAAAGGAAAAAAGAGGTCTATGGTAAAAATCAAGCTATTATAGTTAATTAAATTAAGCGATTAAAAAAAAAATTTTAACGTGAAAAAAAACGTGATTGGAATCGATTGTAGGATTATTTTTTTTCTTCTTTTCAAGTTAATATATAAAAAAAAGAATTAATTTGATTTTTCATAGTGCTTAACTTAACGTATTAAATTTACTTTCAATTATTTTTTCTGGTTTTTGGTTGATTGCAATTCTGATATTTATTGTGGAGTTGGGATTTTTTTTTATATTTTTACAATTTTGATAGTAATATAGCGTCATTTCGACCGGACTCCTTGACATGTCTTGGCTGCACCGGATGAAATAAAAAGGTATGTTCAAAATTTATTATTTTGTAAAATGATAAATTTAAATGGGAATAAAATCTAAATTCCAAGAATAACGTAATCGATTGCATCATTGGAAAGATAAAAAAAAATTATTTAAATTTACAATTTTTATTAAATTAATTTTTTTAAGTTTTCAAACATACAAATTTGAATTTACAATTTTTATTAAATCCATTTTCTTTCAGTTTTCAAACATAAGAATTTAAATTTACAATTTTTATTAAATTTATTTTCTTTAAGTTTTAAAACATAAAAATTAAATCTACGATTTTTATTAAATTCATTTTTTTCCAATAATAATAATAAATTATAATGAATGAATGGCAGTTTAACAGAACTTTTTACTAGTTTTTTTTGTTTTATTTTTTTTTTGTTTTATTTTTATTTTTATTTAGAATTAATTCTGAAAATGAGCAGTTAAGCTGGGCGGTCCATATATTAATTCTGTCAGCGGTTGTTGTGTGTGAGTTAAAAATATTCTGTGGTAGTCCACATTGTAGTCCTCACATGGTAGAGTAAATTTGTGCTAGTTAAAATTTTTTTTTTCGTAGTGGAAAAAGATAAAAAAAGTTTTATTATTGCAAATGAAAACTTTTTTTTCTGGACTTGGGCTTGACGGATGGAATATTCTGATGTCGTAATCCTTTCCTTACCCTTATTCCTGTCCAATCCTAGCCTTTCGTTCCGTTCCCTTATCTTAAAAATAAAATGCGAAGTGTCGACGTCAAATTGTTGAATAAAATATATATAAATTGAAAAAAAAACAAAAAAAAAAAAAACAGAAAACTTAAATTTTTTTGATGAGATTCGGGTTACCACAATTCCGATATATAATTATAAGACTCAATTCAGAAGCAATTAATGGGTATACAATTTTTTTTTGCATTTCTCAAATCTTATTTTAGTAGTGGCGATTATTATAAATATAAGTGAAGATTTTTTCTTAATTCTATTGAATTTTAATATAGCTGAGAAGAATTAGTCTACGAGAGGTAAATAAGAGTATATACACTGCTGTATATATATACATATATATATATATATATTCCTAGTGGATAGGGTTACCGTGCATACTTTTATAATACATTTATATTATAAATAAGAAATTTTAAATTTGCGATTTTTTTTTGGGAAATTTTTGTGAATATAGTCCGTCTATATTTCATAGATTATTGTTGCAGTATATAGAAGAGGAGGAAACAATTAATTTGGACTTTCGAAGAAAATTATTTTTTTTTCATCCATAGGTTAGTTGCTTTAGTATTGAAGTGTTATTGGGAATAAATAAATTGAAAGTAAATATAGAATTAGGAGGATAAAATAATATAATTAAGGAATCGTAAATAAATTAATAAATTTAATAATTAATTAATTAAATATAAATATATAAAGAAATAAAAAAATTGCGTTCCAGTAGGTCATCGCCTTTATTCTACAAAATTGGGAAATGCTCGTACAACATCTTCAGCATCTGCAAATAGAAATAAATCCGGTAATCAACATCAACAACATAGTGATCATATACAGTCTTACCGTCAACCTCAGCCTGCACGTACTGAAGAGCGATCCATGTGGTATCAACGTCAACCGGTGGATCAAGTTCAACGTTGAAAAGCCAAAATGTCAAGTATGATCGTCGAACAACAGCGACAAATCCAAGAGATGCGAGATCTACTAGCGGCACAGTCATCGTCAGCTCGAATCCAGCCTACAACCAGTTCAAAGCTCTCGTCCTAGGATCGAACCTGTAATTGATATTGAAACAAGCGATGATGACGAATGGAAGTACGTAATGACGCTACTCACCTCCGAAATTCAGTGTCGCATTGGCGACTACAGTATGATGGTTCTGGTAGAGGATTGTCGCAATTTTTGTTCAGAATCGAAATATTAGCTCGGGGAGATAGGTATCCTTTCGAAAACCTGGTGTTGTCCATTAACCAGCTATTAAAAGATAGAGCAGAAATTTGGTATTGGCAATATATTCGTCGCCATCTGCGTATACCTGGAAACAGTTACGTCGAGCCCTGAAGGGGGAGTTTGATGAGGGTGAAGACGTGAAAAGGATGATGGAAAGTAGGAAACAACGGGCTACGGAAAATTTTTCGGATTATCGCTTGGGTATGGAGGGTTTGAGGCTGCGGTTGAATAAGGAAATCTCCGATGACTATTTTTTAAATCGAGTCTTCTTCAACTTGTATCCGGGTTATAAAAAGACGATGATTCTGGAAGACATTGTTACCATGAGCCAATTGGACAAACTTTGCAAGCGAGTGGAAAGGAAATGGAAGGAAGTAGGAGAAACAGCTGAGATCAGGTGCGATCTCGTCCAACATATGTCCAACATATGTCCACTAGTTGGATGCGTCGAAACATCCAGAAGTTGAGGAGGCTAGTAACATCATTCCTCCTGTTGCCGCACCAGTCTCATGCTTCAATTCCGTCGTTGGTCCTAATCAATTATATTCCGTACAGCAAAATGCATTCGATCCGTCAGATGTACCATCACATGGTTATGTGTTCCGAGATTATCAGCTGCCTTTGAAAATATTTTGTTATCGGTGTGGTTACAAAAATAAATATTTTAATAATTGTCCGAAATGGTGACAATCGGCCATTCATGAAAATTAATATTAGCAATAAAAAATTTATAGCACTATTAGATAGTAGTGCTAACATTAGTTGTATAGGAAGAAATTGTTTAGGTTTGTTAGAAGAATTAGGAATTAAATATAGTAAAATTATAGCAGATATTCGTACTGCTGTTTGGTATTATCGATTCTCTTCCGTCCTACAGCCAGGGTGGATTGGGTAAAACTTCGTTGTTGAAGAATGGGATTGATGTCGGCGACGCGAAACCTTCCGTTTCCCGACCGTATCCGTGGTCGTTACCAATGCAGAAGCTGCTGGATGCTGAAATAGACAAGATGTTAGCCGAAGATATCATTGAGGAAAGCAAAAGTGGATGGGCCTCACCGATGGCTATGGTGAAAAAGAAAGATGGCTCATTCCGGTTGTGTCTGGACGCTCGCAAGGTAAAAGCTGCTACCAAACCGGATGCGTATCCATCACCGCACATCAACTCTATTTTCAGCCGGGTGAAGAAGACAAAGTATATCAGCAGTCTGATGCTGGAGGAAGGTTCAAAAGATAAAACCGCGTTTATAACACCCCGAAGACACTTTGCAGGCTTATGGATAAGGTGATCCCTTATGCGATTCATGAGGATGTCTTTGTCTACCTGGATGATCTTCTGATCCTCTCGGAGAGTTTTGACACCCTCATGTTGCTTTTGAGTAAAGTAGCTCAGTGTCTGAGGGAAGCTGGACTAACCATTAACGTCGAAAAGAGCATGTTCTGTCAAAAAGAAACTAAGTACTTGGGTCATGTCATAAACAGCGAGGGAATCCATACTGATCCAGCAAAAGTCGATGCTATCAAGAATTTTCCTCAGCCGAAAACAGTTCGACAAATTCGAAGATTCCTGGGAATGACTGGCTGGTACAACAGATTCATCCAGAATTATACGGAGATAGCAGCACCGATCACCGATCTACTAAATAAAAAGGCAATGGAAAAATGGAATGATGACGCAGAAAAAGCACTTATTACCTTGAAAGCAGCTTTGACGCAAGCGCCGGTTCTTGTCAATCCGGATTTCATTGGTGAATTCTACATCCTGTGTGACGCGTCGAAGACGGGTGTCGGAGGCGTGTTGTTTCAGCGTGACGACAATGGCCATGAACACCCAATAGCGTTCATGTCACAGAAGCTGAATAACGCACACAAAAAGTACAGTGTTACGGAACAGGAATGTCTTGCGGCCGTCGTTAATTTGAAGAAATTCCGACCATATGTGGAAGGATCAGCATTCACGGTGATCACGGATCACGTCAGTTTGAAATGACTCATGTCGCAAACAGAATTAGCTGGTAGATTGGCTAGATGGAGCTTGCAGTTGCAAGCGTTTGATTTTCAAATTGTTCATCGGAAAGGTTCCGAAAATGTGGTTGCGGATGCATTATATAGAGGAGAAATAGAAGAAATAATGAACCGAATTATCTCTAATGGCGACATCAGTTTAACAGATCTTTACAGGATCCAGAATATCAGGACAAATTAAAAATTCATCGTTTTCCTGATATCAAACTGGATAGGAATATAATATACAAACGGGTAAAATTTAGAAAAACAACATCACTTACCGATATCCCAGTTTGGAAGGTTTGGAAAGCCTGTGGATGGACATCATCAAAGATTATCACGATTAACCGTTAGCAGCTCATTCCGGCGTGGATAAAACAAATGAAAAAATACAACGTCTTTATTATTGGCCAAAAATGCGTGACACCATTAATAATTACATAGCTGCTTGCGATTCGTGCAAGGAATGTAAGGCGCCGAACATTTGTCTACGTCCTCCGATGGTCATCCAAAGTCCTCCGGTCCGTCCGTGGCAATTCATCAACGTCGATTTATTAGGTCCATATCCGCGTTCTAAATATAGCAACACTTATATATTTATCGTGCTCGATCAATTCAGTAAATTTATATTATTAAAAGCTTTACGACAGGCAATGACAGCACCTATAATAAAAGTTTTGGAATCGGATGTGTTCCATTTGTTCATAATTCCCGAAGTGTTGATGTCCGATAATGGGGTGCAATTTACATCTAGAGAGTTCCAGAAACTAATGGACGAATATAAGATCCAGCACAGATTCACGGCACCGTATCATCCGCAAGCCAACGCTTCCGAACGGGTGAACAGGAACATCATTACTGCTATCCGTGCGGACATAAAAAGCGAGAACCATAAGGAATGGGATAAATACTTCAGCCACATATCTTGTGCGTTACGGAACGTGGTACACGACGCCACTGGGTTTTCACCTCTTTTATTTAGCTTTCGTGTATCATATGATCACCGACGGAACCGCATATGAATTGTTGAGGAAGCTCAATGTACTGCAGGATCACATGCTCGTGGAATTCGCGCCAAGAAATCCTGTAAACTAACATCGTGATAAGGAATTTGGAAAAAGCTCAATTACGCCATCAGCGGACTTATAATTTGCGCACAAGAACAATAAAGTACATATCTGGTCAAACCGCATTCTGGCGAAATCACGTCCAGAGTGATCAGCAGAAACAAATTTCCGCCAAATTTGCCACTCCATGGGTTAAATGTAGAATAGTGTCTTCTCGCGGTAGGGTCTGCTATGATTTGGAAGATGAGCATAATCACCAAATGCATTTGGTTCATGCGAAATATTTGAAGCCAGGCTAAATTAAGCGTAGAACATGAGACTCTTTATCTCAGGGTGTGGGACAGCCCCACGTTGATCAATCTTGAAAGAAAACGTTGTAAGATAATATTAGAACCGTCCAGATATTGATTATATTATTTTATTTAAGTACTTATCTCTATATAAAAAAATAATCATTTTATTAGTATATTAAAACTCCGTCAATTCTAATATTATTATAGTTAAGTTAGTTGAGTTTTAAAAAATAGAAAAAAAATATATATATTATTTTATACGGCTGTAAAGTTAGAGGTACATCAACCAATCACCGCAAAATAAATAAAAAAAACAACCATTCAGACTTGTATGATCGTTGGGAACGACATACCAGCCTGTTTTGTGACCTGTCAGGCAGTTTTTTTTTGTTTTCCTAAAATATAAAAAAATAATTCATAAAATAAATTTTGAAATTGGCAATATTACCTGATGAATAATTGTCCTGGAACCGTCCGTCCGCTATTGGTGATCCACATCCAGAGGAAGAGGGAAAAATAATAATAATAAACGTCAGCGTAAAAAAAAATAAAAGGGCAGGAAAAGAAAAGAAAATTTCCCTTTACAAACTATTCGCGCAGGCCATCTAGTGCGAAAATCCGCCCTTCAGGAAAAATTGCCTTTTAATTCGATTAGGTAGCCCGATTGCAAAAAAAAAAATTTACATTACGGGAAAATGGTCAAGTTAGCAGTCAAAAATGGGAATAAAGAGTGGCGTGATTTGTTTTTTTGATTTGGGGAGAGATATTTTTCTTTTCTGATCGAGGAGTCGGTTTTTGAATCTTGTAGCGTGTAGACGCGTAAGCAAGTGATTTATTTTGTGTGGGTTTTTTTTATTTTTTTTTTTTTGGAAATTTTTTTAAAAGAAATTAATAGTTTGGCGTTGTTATAATAGTAAAAATTAGTTACGATTTAAAAAAAAAAAAAATTAAGTACAGAAAAATATTAGTAAACGGAAAGAAAGTAATAATTCGTGGAAAATTATATTAAAAATTAGATGATTATTCGTAAAATTAATGGTGTCGTAATTTAAAATTTTCCGTAAAATAATTAAGAAATAAAAAAATATTCCTGTAACAAAAAAACAAAAAAAAAAAAACGACTCCGACTTCGTCAAAATTCAAGATTCGGCAAATAATCCGAAAAGAAAAAAAATCATCCTGGCAGGAAATTAATGTCATCATCTACTACGTGGTTAGAATGATAAATTCCGTGAGCAGAGCATCGATTATTCGTCGGTGATGTTCCTGAAAAAAAGAGGAAGAATTCTGGTTTTTTTGTGTAACTGTTTGTTCAGCCGTATCTATTAATAATTAAAATTAATAAAATTATTAATTTTAGAGCGGCGTTATCCGATTTTTTTTTAATGAAATAATATCTAAAAGAAAGAAAAAAATAGAATTGTCCACATTAAAATTTAAAATGTTTAGTGTAAGTTTTATATTTTTATAAAACTAAGATATAAAATATAATTTAGGTTAAAATAAAACAAATTATTCTTTTTGAGATTAATTATATATATTTCTTTATTATAAACCATAAACCACTTTACTGTTTCAAAACCGAATTTAAACTAAACTTTCTGTTTGATTTTATTTTTAATGAAATCAAACAATTATTCAAAAATGCATTTTATAAAGAAAAACAATTTTATCAAATATTGTAATATGATACTTTTTTATAAACACAAAAAATATTTTATAATATTTCAAGAGTTTAAGATAAGAACAAAAATTATTTTTAAGATTTAGTCAAATCAGCTAAATTTTATTTAACCGTAATAAAATTTAGTTGATAAGTGAAATATGATTTTAAGTTTAAGATTTTTAAGAATTTAAGAGTTTAAGAATTTAAGAATTTATCCAGGGACGGAGGTCAAGACAATTTATCCAGGGACGGAGGTCGAGGCAATGATGCCATTAAGGACTTCGTCCATTGGATATATGACTCACCCATCCTTAAGATTTTTACACTCCTGTGAAAAATTTATTGTTTCAATTTCATTAATTGTTTGATTTCTCTTTTTTTTACAAAATTTCAATATTATTATTATTAAAAATATTTTTACTAAGCTTGTTATAAAAATTGTATTAAAATATATTATTATACTACTTTGTTTTTTCTTATAAACAATTTCTTTATTATTTTGTATTTGCATAATATGTAAATCTTTTAAATTTAAAGTAGTATTTATTTTTTTCATTTTAGAATAACCTGGTATTACAATATTTTGTTTAAATTCTTTTTGTTTATTTGTAAATTTTATTTTGTTAAATTCTGTAGTACAATTGTTAAAAGAAACTATATAATTTTTATTTAAAGTATATTTTATATTATTACAATTACTTTTTAAGCCAATATTTATACCGTTTGTTATTAAAATTAAACCTATCTCAATTTCTACAATTTCTGAGTCAATTTTCATGATCTTAGAACAATTAAAAAATAAATTTGAAAGATATTTATTTACTGGTTTTAATTTATTTTTATATCTTTCCTGACCAAAATAGTATGTTTTGTTTTCAAAATAAAGGATATCAGAGCTTTCTATATCAACTTGTTCATTATTTATATTAGGAATTGGAATAACCATATATATAACAGCATTTGCAGAACTTAACTCTGGTATTTCCAGAATAAATATTAATTTAGAGTTAGCAATAATTGCTAAAGAAGTTTTAATTTCTTGGATTTTAAACGCATCTACATCATATGTATCAATTTCTTCCGGTGTAAGAATCGATCTACTCATGATTTGATGTTTTGCAAAAATAATATTTTCTTGTATTTTTCCAATTTCTTCATTTAATAAATTTAAGTTAGTTAATATTTGTAAGTATTGTAATTGTTTAATTATTTTCCTATCATCAGTAACGACAATATTTAAGAGTTTATCTAGTGCTAAATGATTTTTATTTATGTTTTCTTGTAGATTCTTTATATTTTTCTGAGTAATTTCATTTATTTTTACCTGTTTATTAGAACTTGTAATAACATTATGATTGTTTTCATTCGATATTTTTAAATTATTTTCCATTTCTATTCTATCTTCCTCATCCATTGTGCCAAAAATCCACTTCAAAAAGGTTCCGCCAACATTAATTAAAGATCTCTTATGTCTAAATGGTATTAGTGTTTTGAATGTATGTTTTATTTTGTTAAGTTTTCTTATAGGTGTATTAATTAAATTTTCATCATCAGGTAAAATAAACGTGGTTTGTATTTGTGATTCTATCATATTGAGAGTAGTTTCTATATCATTTAAATCAATAATATGAATAATTTTAGAATAATTTTTTATTATTTCAACTTTTCCTTGTTGAATTATAGTATAACCAGCTTCGGTATCTAGTTTTTCAACATTAATCAGGGCTTGAGCCGGGCTGATTAGGGCGAGTAACATGATTGGTATTATTATACGAATCTGAAAAGTTTTTAAAATTTCTTTTAATACGAGAAGGATAAATATTTTTCTTTCTAATATCAGTTAAATTATTTTTTGTAATTAAGTATTTTATTTTCTTATATCTAGGTAATTCTTTATATCTTAAAGCTGCTGGGTTTTTTATAAGGATATCTTTAGTATTAGGTAAATTAAAATCTTTTCTATTTTTATTTAAGTCTGTTATAACTTTATCTTTTTTCTCTTGAATTAAATTTCGTATTTTTTCGAAATTTGTAACCTTACCATTGAGAAAGTCTATTGCTTTCACTCCAACAGTTGAGTGAATTGTATTATTATATATTTCGACTGCTTTCAAAATTTTACTTTCAGTATCTAAATTCGATTGAGTGATATTACATATTCTAATATTTCTGTAATTGTTCCATGAGCTCTTTCTATATCAGAGTTACCTGTATGACTTCGCGGAGAGGTAAAATGAACTTCAATATTTTCTGTTCTACAGAAATCTTTTAAATTTAATCCATCAAATTCATTATCAAATATAAATTTTTTTGGTTTACCAAATAATGAATTTCTAAGTTTTAAAGCTTGAACTATTGTTACACTATTTCTATCATTTAGTTTTGATATTGACAAATATTTAGTAAATCTATCTATAGTAGTTAACAATTTTTCTTTTTTTAGATAAAACACATCAACGTGAACTATTTCATTTGGTTCTGATGGAGTTTCTGATGTTTCAAATTTATATTGAGTAGGGTTCCTATCATACTTAGCTAGATTACATATGTCAGAATTATTAATATATTTATAAATATAATCTTTTAATTTTGGAAAATAATATAAGTTTTTTATTTCAGAAAAATTCTCTAAAATACCCCTATGATTAGTATTTTCATGAAATTCTTTAATTACTTTTATTAAGTCTAATTCATTTTCAACATTCTTTGCATTTTTAGTACATTTAAAAAACTTAATTTTGCTATCGTTACTAAATAAATTAATGAGTTTATTTTGTAAGATAGCATATTGACTATCTTCTAATTCAGTATAAATTCCCGTTATACCCTTCTTTATCAAACGTCGTAATGTATTATTTAAATAATTATCATCTCTAAGATTTTCTTCAGATATATATATTAATCTATGTTTTTTATATATTACTATTAATTCTTGTAATTTGTGTTTAACAAGATGAATTTGTGTAAAATATTTATTTACGACATTATCAACAATTGGAAAATGGTTACCCAAATTTTCGGCACCGCTATGAATTGTCGCCATCTCATTATTAATTTCACAATTATTTTCAGTTTCTAATATAAATATTTCATTATTTTTCGTATCAATCCTACTCAAGAAATCAGCTACTTTATTGTCCTTTCCTTTAACATATTCTATATCGAAATCGAACTCGTTTAATTTTATTTTCCATCTTTGTAATTTAGAATTAGGTTCCTTTAAGGAATTTAACCAAACTAAAGGACGATGGTCTGTTTTTATTGAAAATTTAACTCCATATAAATAAGGTCTGAAATATTTGGTAGACCAAACAATGGCTAAAAGTTCCTTTTCAATAGTACTGTATTTAATTTCATGTTCATTAAGTGTTCTACTTGCGAAGGATATTGGATGTCCGTTTTGCGATAAAACAGCCCCTATTGCATATTGACTCGCATCAGTAGTTAATGTAAATTTCTGATTAAAGTTAGGATATTTTAATATTGGATCTTTTGTAATTATTTCTTTAAGTTTTTCAAAGGATTCAATATATCTTGGATTATTTATGTCGATTTTATTATTTTTTTTAAGAGAATTCGTAAGAGGTTGTGCTACTTTAGCATAATCCTTAATAAATTTTCGGTAATAACCTGTTATACCTAAAAAGCTTCTTATTGCTAGATTTTGGAAGTTTAAGAGTTTTTATAACTTGAATTTTATTTGGATTAGGTTTAATCCCATTATTAGTTAACAAGTGACCTACATATTCAGATTCTTTTGCGAAAAATGAACATTTATCTAGTTGAATTCTTAAATTAAATTTACGTAACCTTTGAAATATTTTTGAAATAGCTACTATATGTTCTTGGAGTGATGTACTAAAGATTAGTATGTCATCAATATAAACAACACAAATAATATTAATAAAATCTCGTAATACGTAATTTATCATTCGTTGGAAAGTAGCAGGAGCATTTTTCAGTCCAAAAGGCATCCTGACATATTCATAATGACCTTGTGGGGTCGAAAACTCTGTTTTCGCTTGATCAATTTCATCGACTAGGATTTGATGAAATCCTTTAGCGAGGTCTAGAGTGGTGAAGTATTGAGCTTTACCTAATTTATCAAAGAGTGATTCTATATTTGGAATAGGAAATTTATCATCTATAGTTATTTCATTAAGTTTCCTATAGTCAAAAACAATTCTCCACTTCTTTTCTCCAGAATTATCCAATTTTTTCGGGATAACCCAAATAGGAGAATTGTAGGGTGAATTGCTATGTTTTATTATTCCTTGATTCAACATTTCTGAAACTTGTTTTTCTACTTCCTGTTCATGAATTTTAGGGAATCTACAAATTTTGGAATATATTGGTTGACTATCTTTCGTAATGATTTTATGTTTAATATCAATGACATTAGTCAATTTTTGACCTTCTTGATAAAACAAGTCTTTATTTTCAACAACTATTTTTTTAAATTTCTATATTCTTCTTCGTTAAGATGGTCAGTTTTAATATAATTAAAAATATTATTATTACTGATATCTAAAGAATATAGATAGTTTACGTCACTGTTGTGAATTGAGGCACCCTGTGCTGCAATTCAGAACGGAAATTATAAAATTCCAATCCAAATAAAATTATTAAATTTAATTAATAACAAACAAAAGTTTCAAATTACGCGTTGCTCGTGCACAGAGAAATAATTTAATTCAATAAATAATAATTTCTCTGTGCTGACAACGCGTAAAATTAATTAACCAATTGAATAAAAATTAATTTAAATTATTTTGTTGGAGAAGCTGATTGGTTTTCCAAAATCTTATTGGAAAGATTTTGGAAAACCAAAAAAAGCTCTCCAAAAAAATAAAATAGAAAGAAAAATGAAAATTTTAGTCAGTTGAAAAAGAAAAAGTCGTGATTAAAAAATTTTAAAATTTCAATTATTATTGTTAGTCAGTTGATCGGCATTTAAATTTTATATAAGTATAATTTAAAAGTGTATATTGTAATCAGTCGTTTAAAAAAAAGAGTTTTTAATAGCCGGTAAAAAGAAATTATTAAGTTTATTTAAGAAATATTAAGAAAAAAGTTAATATATGAACATTGAAAAAATAAAATAAAATAGAATATGAGAAAAATAGTTAAAATGAATATATTAAAATTAAAAAGCGTTTTATAAAAATAATATAAATAAATAGTAATTAAAATTTGATTTAACGTTATAATAAATTTTATACATATAAACTAAAATTTGTTTTAATTAGAAAAGAAAGTTTTAAAATAAAAAACAAGTTAAAAAGGTGAGATAAAAAACAATAAAATTAAAGAACATTTTTATGATTGTAATTTTTTTACAACATCACTATAAGGACAAGAGTTAATAAAACTAGTAATTTTTCCCATAATTTCAATTGTATTATTTTCTAGATCAATTTTTGCACCTACCGCTCTAAGAATATTTTGACCTAATATAGCATCGAATTTTTTATTATTAAATTTCAAAATTTTCCAAACCATTGTAGCATCATGATTAAATTCTATTGGCACGTCAGTTATTATTTCATTGGTAATTTGATTTTTTCCAAATAAGGTAAAAATTTCAATTGGTTTTTTTATTTTAATGCGTTTTATGTTTGGAAAAAGGCTATTATGTATTAAAGATATTGATGCTCCGGTATCTACTAAACAATTGAATGTTTTATTATTTATTGTTAATTAACTATTGGTAATGGGTTCTTCGAGGCTGTAAACGAAAATTTTGTTCAATTGTATTTATATCAACATCCATTGGTTCACTTTGTCTATTATTATTGTTATTAGACAATCCCGAATTTTGATATTGATTTCGATTGAAACGATTATGTTGGTTTTGATTAAATCTATTATTTTGATTAAATTTATTATTTTGATTTTGATCGATTTAGATTATTTTGATTAAATCTATTACTTTGTGAATTATTAAATAAATTGTTTGGAGTTATTAAAGTTAGAATAATCTGGTCTTTGATTTCTAAAAAATCCAGAATTATTATAAAAGTTATTTCTATTTGGAGAATAAGAGTTAGCGTTAGTTCTTTGTTGCTTATTATTATTAAAATTATTACAATTTTTTAAATTATAATTATTTTTATTTAAGACAGGAATATCAGAAATTCCAGTTTGAGATAGTTCGAAGAAAGCTTCTTCTAAGGATTTTAATCCTTAATTCTTAAAACATACTATCGGTGCGAGGAAGTTTATTCAAAAATTTCTCTAAAATACTTTTTCCGTTATTAATTGTATTAAATTCAATCGGAAAATCATCGTCTAATTTATATTTCAAATTTAATTTGTCTAAAATTTTAGAAAGATCATGATAATATTGACTTACGTTTATAAATTTAACTGCATCAGCTTCTTCTTTTAATTTAAGGTAAGATTGTTGAATACCAAAGGATTTCTTCAATTGGTTTTTTATTTGGTCCCACGTTGCATTTTCGAGACGTCTTATTGATATTGCTGGTGGTCCTTGTATCTTCGTTAAAAGGATGTTTGATAAATATGCTTTTAAATTTTGTTCTTGAGTCAATCCGACGATTGTTTCTACTTCGGTGATAAAATGAGATAATTCAAAAGTATCATCACCTCTGAATATTGGAACTGATCTTGCTTCTGTTATAAGATCTCTTGCTGTGATAGTATTTAGATTTACTGCCATGTTATTTTCAATGTTGATTATATTATTAGGAATAATATTTTTTATTGAATTTTCTTCAGCGATGGAATTGAGTTTATCTGGTTAATAAATTCTTTGTGGTATTTTATAAGGTTTCATAAATAAATATTTCTTTATTTAATTTAATTTATTTTCAATAAATTCTTGAAAGAAACCTGGTTATCGCGATTCACAAAATTTTATTTTTCTTGATAACTTTTTGTTTTAAAAAAAAAAAAGTTTTGAAAAATATTTTATGTTATTATTATTAAGTTTATTATTAATATTATTAATTTATTTTTTAATAATATTCGCGACACTAGTTAGAAAAATCCTACCGACTGCGCCAGTTTTATATTTTTATAAAACTAAGATATAAAATATAACTTAGGTTCAAATAAAACAAATTATTCTTTTTGAGATTAATTATATATATTTATTTATTATAAACCATAAACCACTTTACTGTTTCAAAACCGAACTTAAACTAAACTTTCTTTTTGATTTTATTTTTAATGAAATCAAACAATTATTCAAAAATGCATTTTATAAAGAAAAACAATTTTATCAAAAATTGTAATATGATACTTTTTTATAAACACAAAAAAATATTTTATAATATTTCAAGAGTTTAAGATAAGAACAAAAATTATTTTTAAGATTTAGTCAAATCAGCTAAATTTTATTTAACCGTAATAAAGTTTAGTTGATAAGTGAAATAAGATTTTAAGTTTAAGATTTTTAAGAATTTAAGAGTTTAAGAATTTAAGAATTTATCCAGGGACGGAGGTCGAGGCAATGATGCCATTAAGGACTTCGTTCATTGGATATATGACTTGCATACTGCCATTTATAAAGAAAATATTTGCATTGTTATTAAAATTTTTGTTACATTTAAAAGGAAAAAAAAAGTCTGGTAAAAATCAAGCTATTTTAGTTAATTAAATTAAGCGATCAAAAAAAAAATTTTTTTAACGTGAAAAAAACGTGATTGGAATCTATTGTAGGATTATTTTTTTTCTTCTTTTCAATTTAAGTTAATATATAAAAAAAAAAATTAATTTGATTTTTCATAGTGCTTAACTTAACGTATTAAATTTTTTTGTAATTTTTTTTCTGGTTTCTGGTTGATTACAATTCTGATATTAATTGTGTAATTTTTTATATTTTTACAATTTTGATAGTAATATAGCGTCATTTCGACCGGACTCCTTGACATGTCTTGGCTGCACCGGATGAAATAAAAAGTTATGTTCAAAATTTATTATTTTGTAAAATGAAAAATTTAAATGGGAATGAAATCTAAATTCCAAGAATAACGTAATCGATTGGAAAGATATAAAAAAAATAATTTAAATTTACAATTTTATTAAATTCATTTTTTTAAATTTTCAAACATAAAAATTAAATCTACGATTTTTATTAAATTCATTTTTTTCCAATAATAATAATAAATTGTAATGAATAAATGGCAGTTTAACAGAACTTTTTATAAGGTTTTTTTGTTTTATTTAACTATATTAATTTAACATATATATATAGAAGAAGAATTAATTCTTAAAATGAGCAGTTAAGCTGTTTTAGGAATTGTAGTCGACATGGAGCATTTCTCCTTCCTTGTCCTTTCCTCGTTGATTTGATCTGAATGTTGGATTGATTGGTGGACTTACGCCCCAAATGGCTGAGGACCTAGCCGGACCCAAGAGGAAACCCAATCAATCTTTAGAAATTCCAGTTTTTTGAAGAAAAAAAAGTTTTGGTCTTGTTTTTTTGTGTTCAACGACGGTTGGTCACCCTAGACCTGGCGCCCACAGTACATTACTGGAATTTTCACTTTAAAATATTTTCCTCTGAAATATTAGCAGTAACCTGTCAAAGAGGAAACCGAACGGCATTACGTTTTATAAAATTATTGGAACTGGCAAGGCTGTAGGTGATGTTACCAGAACAAGTAATTCCTACATTGCCGCAATTGGTGGCAGCTTGAAGTTTTTTTTTGTTGTGTTGTCGTTCGTTGGTTCCCTCGTCGTCATGGGTTACACATGGCGACCAAACAGGTTTCATTTGGGTTACACCATACTGATCGTATTAGACCCGTTCAGCAAATTCGTCTTGCTGAAACCGTTGGGACAAGCCAAGATAGGTTCGATTATCAAATTCCTGGAATCCGAAATTTTCCATCTGTTCCGAATTCCAAAGGCTGTCGGACAACTGTGTGCAGTACACTTCTAAAGAATTTAAAACGTTATTTTATATTCGTTAATGGACGAATATAATATAAAACATAAATTAACTGCGCCTTATGTTCTAACATAATTTCCTTTATTTATATTTTATTATATTTGTATATAAATTTGTTGTTTGACCCGTTTCTTTAACTTGTGCCAATATATTGTTATATTTTTAGACTGTATGGACTGTACGGATTTCACTGAGAGTTATAGCCGTTAGGCCGAATACTACAACTTAGCTAAATAGCCGAGGTTGCTCAGTAGATTTCTTCAAGGATTTATTGGTATCGAGTAGCCTATGTAATGAAAAAGTTTTTATTTTTATGTTTTTACATTTTAAAATCTTTTTATTTCTTAATTTTAATTTCAAAGTTAATGTTACAATTTATTACTTTATTCTTTTTACAATATTTATTGAAAATAAGCACTTGTTCAATAAGGAATGGCTTAATTGTTCAATATAATAGTCAGAATAAGAATGACAATTTTCCATTTTCAATCCATGTCTTTATACACAAATTTGTTTATAATAAACAAATTTGCTTAAGAAATTACAAATACAATTTATTATTAATTATTTTAAGTAATTTCGTCATCGAATATTTTAATTTAATTTTAATTTTGCTTATTCGACAAAAATGTCGACCAAGCATTTTTTATTTTGTCCGATATAATTAATTTAATTTTATTTTGATTTAATTTTACTTTGACCGATATACTAAATATTGTGTAATAAACAATTATTGTGTAATAAATATTTATAATTTATTACTGAGTTTTTTATACAATTTGTACTTTAAACTTTTTTATTTGAATAAATATTTGTATATAAAATATTTATTAAAAATTTTTTATGTTTTTATTTCGGGATTTTTCTTAAATTAAGTGTATATTTTTACACATAACATTCCTCTCCTTTTAAGAAACTTGAAGGGGTTGTTCTTGAAGAGAACATCACCTTCAAGGAAAAGATTTAAAATTCCGAAAAAGTTGCTTTAATTGATTGTCACATTGTTCATTGTTCATTATTTTTCTGACTTGACTTAAATACTAAAAAAAAATTATAATCCATTTCAATAAATTTTCCAATTCATTTTACAACGATTTTACATTTCATTTCTACATTTCAATTTTAATTTTAACCATTTTACAATTCATTTTAAATTTTACCCTTTTATATTTTTTTTTCTTTTTTCATTTTTAATAATTAATATCAAAATAACAATTAGTTATTCAAAATAATAACTTTAAAAAAAATAAAAAAAGCTGCCAAGTTGGAAGAGTGCTTCATATCCCCTTTTAGATCAACCTAGGCTTTAATAAAAACAAGGAATTAACTAAAAGTTATAATATTTTATAAAACTACGTGTTTTTCACAATTTAAAAGTAAATATATTTTATGTTCTTATATAAAACTTATGATGTTATTTATATAAAATTTATACGAATGGTAAAAATGATCAAATTCTTATCTATATCGAATGGTTTAATTTATGATATAAGACAATATATATATATATTGTAAATTTTTCTGGACGTTTTAGATGTCAGGGTTTCAGAATCAGCAAAAAAACATCCGTGTCCGCCAAAAATTTTACCCCTTTCCCTTTTATTATGGGTGAGGGGGTAATTTTGTGACGGCGTACGGCGGAATCGAAATTTGTTTTTGCTGATTCTGATTCTCTGACATCTAAAACGTAAGGAAAAATTCAAAATCTCGAAAAAAAATTTTTCGCAATTTGCTCTGCACCATTATATTTAATATGAAGCAACATTAAGTGAAAGAGTGTCTTTATCTGATAATTAAACTTAAAGATAAAGAGTGTTAACTTGATTAAATTTTCTTGACTTTATTTGATAATTAAACTTAAAGATAAAGAGTGTTAACTTGATTAAAATTTCTTGACTTTATCTGATAATTAAACTTAAAGATTAGTCAAAGATCGTATCAAATATTAAAAAAAAGAATAAAATAATACAAATCTGAAATAACACACTAAACATTTTTCATCATATCATAAAAAAATTTCACATCAACAAGGCAGCAGAATTAAAGTCTGAGCAACAATCCAAGCAACTACGAATAGGAAAAGACGCCCCGAAGTAGCCACTGGTAAAACGGAGTTAGTAAATAGAAATCGTTAAGAAGAAAATATTTATTAGCAGCAGCCTATTTTGCGAGGAAAAATTCACTATTAGTCTCAAACAAAATGTTCAACATTTTATTAATTTTTATGTAAGTCAATTAAATTTTTTTTTTTTTTAATTTTTGAATCTTGTGTAAATCAATAATTGTAAAGTTAAAATTTTAATAAAAATACAACAAATTTAACAAAAAGAATTTGTTAACTTGTTAATGAGAATAAATAAAATTTTTAGTATAAAATCTATTATTACTAGGAATAATTTTTATAAATCAAAGAATTGAAATAACAATAATAAATAACATTTCATTGCAATCCAATGGAAAATTGGAAACAATATAAACAAGTTAATTTCTTAACTAAAATTTATTTTTATATTAAAAAATTTTTTGCTGGTTTTTTTTATTTTTTTTTTAATAAAAGAAAAAGGCAAAATTCTTGATTTGGTGATTAGTATATGACACACATTTTTAACTTTTCAATATCTGATTTTAATTTTTATTCTTATTGAAATTTTTTAATTTAATAAAACCTAGTAGTTTTCCATCTACTAGTTCCGATAGTCAAAATGCTGATTTAGAACAAGGTTCAGTACAGGTGTTCAACCTTAATGACCTAAAAACTCTTATAAAAGAATTAATACAAACTGAATCCAAAAACATTATTCAGTCTCATTTAAATTCAAATCCTCAAGGAAATCAAAGTCATTAAAGTGATCAAAAACCCATTCCTAATGGTAATTCAGACGGAATGGATAAGATACCTGACGTTGTAAAAAGTCTTTAAGAGTTTTCTGGTCAATCTGGTCAATTTAGTTCATGGAAAAAAGCGTTGATAGAATTTTGTTAGCTTATGAACATTTGCGTGGAACATCTAAATATTACGGAATTTTAAATGTTATTAGAAATAAAATTACGAACAATGCCGATATTGTTCTTGAATCTTATAATACTCCTTTAAATTGGGAAATTTCTCGTTGTCTTTCTCTACATTACGCTGATAAAAGAGATCTTCGTACATTAGAGTATCAAATTATCACCTTGATTCAAAAAAATCAAACGATTTCTGAATTTTACCACGTAGTTTATCATCACCTGCCACTTATTTTAAATAAACTCTCTTCTATGGAAATGAATGAAGAATATCTTAATTTGATGACAAAATCATACCGTGATAAAGCTCTTGATACATTTGTACGTGGTCGTAAAGGTGATTTACCACGTTTACTAAGCATGAAAGAGCCAGTAGATCTTCCACAAGCTGAAACCGAAAAATTACATTTCTTAGATGATATTAATTTTGTAGCGTAAGGCGCTTTTCACTTCCTTACTACGAACGTAAAGTGAAGAGAGGCAAAAATTTTAAATTTTTAATATAGATACTGGTTCTAATAAAAATTATATTCAGTCTCAATATATTAAAAACTCAATTCTAAATGAGAAATCTTTTTATGCAAAATCAGTAGGCGGAAACATTGAAATCACTCATCATTCTTAATAAATTTATTTGGTCTTAAGACTTCAAAGATTAAATTCTTTATTTTACCACAACTTTCCTCTTTTGATGGTATCATAGGAAACGATAGTTTGAAAGAATTAAACGCTACAATTTACACTGATAAAAATTTTATGACAATTGGTTCTAGTATTAGTATTCCATTAAAACAAAGTGAATCTGATTTTATTAATACTATTAATATTCGCACTTCTCATATGAAAAATGAACAAAAATACCTCTGGTGAAAAAATATAGATTAGTTATTGATTATCGAAAATTAAATTTGGTGACAATACCAGATAGGTACCCTTTGCCAGAAATTAATGACGTTCTGGCTAATTTAGGGAATAATAAATATTTCAAAGTAATTGACTTAAAAAGTGGTTTTCACCCGATTCCATTAAAGGAATCTGATATAGTGAAGACAGCTTTTTCAATAAACAATGTTCACTCGTCTACCATTCGGCCTTAAAAACGCCTCTCCTATATTTCAAAGAACATTAGATGATATATATTATTAGATGATAAAGACCACATAGGTAAGATTTGCTATGTCTACATTGACGATACCGTAATTTCTGGAAAAAATGAAATCGAACATTTTAAAAACTTGAAACTGTTTTTAAGACATTAGAAGCAGCTAATATAAAAATACAATTAGATAAATGCGAATTGCTCGTTCTGAAGTAGAATTTCTTGGCTTTGTAATTTCAAGCGAAGGAATCAAAGTTAACCCAAAAAAAGTTGAGGCAATTGTAAATTTACCAATTCCCAAAACTTTAAAAGATTTAAGATCTTTTCTGCGAATTTCTGGTTACTACAGGCGGTTTATTAATGATTATGCCAAGTTAGCAAAGCCCCTAATTTTGCTTTTAAGAGGGGAAGATGTACATGTGTCCAAGAATATGTCTAAAAATAAAACAATATCATTAAATGGAAATGCAATTGAAGCTTTCAATAAAATTAAAAATTCTTTAATTTCTAAAGAAGTAATACTATCATATCCTAATTGTAATAAATAATTTGAGCTCACAACTGACGCATCTAGTTATGCTTTTGGTGCAGTTCTTTCCCAATGTGGTAGGCCTATAACATTTATTTCTAGAACATTGTCAAAAACCGAAGAACATTATGCAACAAACGAAAAAGAGATGCTAGCAATAATTTGGTATCTTAATTCATTACGCATCTTCCTTTACGGATCAAGAAACTTCTAAATCCTTACTTACCACCAACCATTCACTTATGCGCTTAGCAATAAAAATACAAATAGCAAAATGAAACGTTAGAAGGCAATTTTAGAAGAATATAATTATGAACTAAAATACAAACCAGGAAAAGCTAATGTTGTAGCTGATGGTTTGTCGACACTTCCAGCTTCAATAAATTCAATGACTAGTTCTGAACATAGTAGTGATAGCTCACCACAAAATCTTATCCTTAGTAGAAATTCCTATTAACGTTTTTCGAAACCAATTAATTTTCAAAATTGGCAATTCAAATTGCTACGGGTTAGAACACGCATTTGCGTCATATACAAGACACATAATATCACGAAATGAATATTCAAAAAATAATCTAATTTCAATTTTAAAAAAATATCTTAATCCACACACTTTAAATGGAATAAAAACTGAAGAACAAGTAATGGGAAAAATTCAAGAAATTAATCCAATTTATTTTAAAAATTACAAAATTAGGTTCACTCAAAAACATGTTTAAGATGTAAAAAATGAAACTTAGACCTCTCCCTAATACAGGACGTACGGTGTCTGTCAAAATCTTTTCATGCACATACATTTTGTATGAGAGTTCCCGAAATACGCGGCGTACGAACGCCGACAATTCCAATTTCCAATTTTGACGGGCGTATAAAAATTTTGAATTTGATTTTTGAAATTTAACAAAAAGAAACATCGATCAAAATTTTTTTAATGTATATAAATGTGGCATTTTAAATATGATTTTTGAAATTTAAAAAAAAGAAACATCGATCAAAAAATTTTTAATGTATTTAAATGTGGTGTTTTATTTCGGGATACGCTGGCGTATCAGCGTATCGACGTATATACGCCATACGCCGTACGTCCTGTATTAGGGAGAACTCTTATCAGGATGAAATAATATTTAATACTCATAAAAGAGCTCATCGAAATTATCAAGAGAATCGATTACAAATTTCCGAAAAATATTATTTTCCAAAATGAGTAATTAAATAAAACATTGCACAGTTTGCAAAGAAAATAAATACAATAGGCATCATAATAATCAAATTATTAATGAAACACCAATTCCAACTTATCCTGGTCAGATTATTTATATCGATATTTTTTCTTCTGAAAGACATTTAGTTCTTACAGCAATTGACAAATTTACAAAATTTGCTCAAACAAAAATTATTAAGTCAAGAGCAATTGAAGACGTTAAAAGACCGCTTCGAGACCTCTTATTTTTCTTTAGTATTCCAGAATTTGTAGTTATTGATAACGAACCATCTCTTAATTCTGCTTCTATAACTTCTTTATTAGAAGATGAATTAAAATTTAAAAAGTGAAGTTAATGGACAAATTGAACGTTTCCATTCAGCTTTAGCAGAAATCATGAGATGTTTAAAAACAGATGGTATCTCACGTAATTTCGAAGAACTGTTAGAAAGATACAATCATTCAGTTCACTCTACTACTGAAAAAAAACCCGTAGAATTATTTTATGGTACAAACTCTAACATATCACCTGCAGATTTTGAAAAAACTCGATTAGAAAATATTACAAAGTTGAGATCTAAACAACAAAAGGATCTTAAACTTCATAATAAAAAACGAAAAGCAATAAGAAATTATGTACCAGGCAAATAATTTACGTTAAACATAACAAACGGTTAGGTTCCAAATTATCTTTTAGATTTAAAAAAGAAATCGTTAAAGAAAACAAAAATACTTTATTTATTACAGAATCAGGTAGAACTATTCATAAAAGCCTTATAAAAAATTAGTTAATTTTATATTCCAGATCCTCGTTCCATATGATAAAAAGTGATGTAAAAATTTTGGACTATTCTAATTCTCAATTGATCGTCATCGATACGGAAAAGCAAAAATACAGGATGGAAACTTCAAATTAATACACATAATTGAATTAGATAATTACCTAGAATTCACTAAACAATTAGAAAAAATTCTTATTAATGATATTACCGAAATCAATCCTCTTTTGCCTTACCTACTTCATGAAAATATTCAAATTAAAAATTTATTAAAAAATTTAGGATCTCAGAATCACAGATCCAAAAGAGCTATAAATTTTGTTGGCACTGCATGGAAATGGATTGCAGGTAATCCAGACCATTACGATTTTAAAATGATTCAAGACAAAATTAACAACGTTTTAACTAATAATAACAGACAACTTATTCTAAATCAATTGTACAACGATAGAATTAATAATTTAACTAAAATAACTAATGAAATAATCAACGCAATAAGAAAAGAAAGTAGTTTTAATGACAGATTAGCTATCAATTTCAAGTACAAATTAAAATTATTAAAAGAAGAACTAACTACTATTGCCTATGCTTTTCACTGGGCTAAATCAGGTATTGCAAATTCATTAATTTTATCTAACTTGGAAATGAATTTAATTATTCAGAAGAAGCTTTAGATTTTGCCAATATAAAAATTATAACTAATAATACATGTTTGTTTTATATTGTTAATATTCCAGTTACAACTAAACAATTAATAATCTTTCAATATGTAATAGAAATAATATTGTTAACATTACTAATTCTACTTGTATCCCAAAACTTCTAAAAAGTCTTTCTTCAACCTGTAACAAAATTAATAGCCATCACATTCCATCAGTAGATGAATTATCTGATGGAATTATATTTCTAAATCAATTTAAAGGTATTTTAAGTTTTGAAGGCATGTCCTACAATCTTAGTGGCACTTATATTGTTAAATACCATAATACCACGATAGAAATTAATGGCATTGAATTTATCTCGAGAGAAACCACATTTATGAAAGCTCTTCCACCAATCATGTAACCAACATCATTTGAAAAGAAATATAAAGAATTATTGTCATTAGAAATTATGAACGAAATGCAAAAAAACAATATTGTTCGGTATCAATTTATTTAATACTGAAAAGTTTATTCATCGGTCTTTTAGTTACAGTTTAATTACTTTCATAATTTTTATCATAAGTATCATTTTAATTTTCAAAAATTAAGTAAAAAAAACAGTAATTGCAAAACAAAGAAAAGTCGTCAACTGAAGAAAAATTATTTTCAATCAATGACAAGCATCAACATGAAATAAAAATACCACACTCAAGTAACAAATCCAATTAACCGACAATAATCCTTGACCTACCACTATCAGATAAGTGAGGTCACTTTGTCTTAAGAGGGGAATAGTTAACACATGAAACAACAATTAAAATATTTCGGGAATAGAACATCGGAAATTTTAATTTTCATAAATTCCCACAAAATTTATTAAAAATATTTTATTCCAAATTTTCTCATGACAGTTTTTGCAAACGATGCAAGTAGAAGTTTTATTAATTTGTAATGAATAACTTATGTAATTCATACTTATGATTACTTTAAGTTTTTAGTTTATTAGTGAATATCAATAAAGAAGCATATCAAATAAAAACTACAGCAATTCGTTATTTTTATTTCCTGTAAGAAGTATAAAATTAACTTATACATACATATATATATATATATATATATATATATATATATATATATATATATATATATATATATATATATATATATGTGTGTATACAACAAAATCCATTTATCCTTCAAAATAATTCCTTACCTTATTTCCTCAAATTAAAATTAAGTAATTAAGACTTCCATGTTACATTTTTCCTAAATAAAAAAAAAATTTTTACACATAAAAGTAGGCAATTTTTCAACTTAATCTATACTTATGATTACTAAGTTAATATGCTACCCGTTTTATTGATTAATATAAAAAATCTATTAAGAATATGTATAACTAATTTTCTATTTGTGGCTAACATTATGCCCTATTTTTTATTTTAAAATATTTATTATCTTTCCTCTAATGTCTAATATAAAATTCTTCCTATCTCGTCCATTTTTTCTTGCAATTCTGTACCCTGCGGTTGTATGTCTGAATTTAGGCATGTGTAACGAAATCAAAAATAATTGATTCGTTAGCTCAAGGTAAGTTCGGAGGAGAAGGGATCGGATTCGGAAGCTGAAAGCGTTGGGCGCCAGGTCTGAGTGACCACAATCACTATAACGAACAAGACCAAGAAAAAATTTAAAAAAAAAACTAATTCTCTTTTTCTTTACTTTCAGCTTCCAGGATCATTGGGATTTCCTCTTAGCATAGTCTGTGGGGTGTGGGTCGACCAATGATCCTACTAACTACCTTATTGCCTGAAAATGTCACTCTTCAATCCAAATCACTTGTTACATTTATTATATAAGTTACATAATAACAATCCGACTGGATCGAAGAGTCACAAGGAAAGGACATCCTGACTACTCTGGTTCACCCATCCGTGGTTTCACTTAGCCAGCCATGTAAAAAATGAAGAAAACTACCACAAAATTTTCAGGAAAAAGGAACACAAAAAAAATACAAATCTCGAACACAAAAAAAAAATTCCACCCAACGATGCCGCACAAAAAAAACTATGGCACTAAATAAGAAATAAAGAATTAAGTACAAACACCAATATTTTTGATTTATATTTAACAAACTTTTTATTTTTATTTTAACAAAAAAAAACTTTAAATAAATAAAATAATAATGTATATAAATAAATGACAGCTCTATTTTTTTTCTTAATATTTTTTCCGGTTATATTTGATATATATATATATATATATAATTAATATCGATGAACTGTCTTGCCATCACAAAAAATTAAAAAAAATTACAACATACCTTTACAAATTCACCCAGTGCTTTTGTAGCTGCTCCAGACGAAAACCCCGCGACTACCAAAAATCTACAAATAATTATATATATATATTTAATATTTAAATAATAAATAAATCCCAAAATTTAACAAAATAATAAAATACTCTACAGCCAATGGTTCCCAACCTTTTAGGGTAATCGTACCCTTTGGTAACAATTCGGAATCTTACGTACCCCTAACTTTTATTGTTATTTATATACAGCAAAAACACAATATTATATAAAGAAAAAAAAATAAATTCACCTTATATTTAAAAGTAATAAATTAAAAATTACAAAAAAAATTAAATTTAGTGGGAACGTTGTTGCTGCTTACCGTCAACCAATTGTTGTATTCGTGGTAGGGTGTTTGAAAGAGCCAACCGCATGTCATGTTCAGCCTTTAGTTTGTTCCTTAATTTTGTTTTTATGGACACAAGCACTGAAAATCCAGATTCACAAAGGTAAGTAGTGACAAACGGAATAAGAACTTTCAACGCCCGTTTGACCACAGCAGGATATGCCTCGCTTTGTTTACACCAGAATACATCCAACGCCATTGTTTCAAAGTCACTGCTTATTTTTTTGTTATTACGCAATTCAATTAGCTCATCTTTTGCGTCATCAGCATCACTAATTTGATCCAATGAAACGGTGAAAGGTTTTCTTATCCAGTTATCCCCTACAAATGTGCGAGGAATAATTCTATCGAAAGTAACTTGAAGATTTTCCAGATCCCTTTTAATACAGTCCAGAACCTTGATATCAATTTCACGTTTAACTTGCAAGGAAACTATTTTATAAAAAAGCGAAAAATTGGCGTAATTTTCACTTTTAACTCTTCTGCCATAGAGAGCCAATTGAGAGCCAATTCTTGAAATGATGTACTTTTCTCCTCGGCATCTAATATATTCATACCTCTACCTTGGAGTGATATATTTAAGGAGTATAGATGGTTAAATATATCTGCAAGGTAAGCTAAAGTGAGCACAAAGCTGGTATCTGTGAAGTGAAGCAAAAGAGTTGATTCTTTGTCACGTAGAAATGTCTCAATTTGAGATCTAAGTTCAAAAACCCGGCTAAGAACTTTTCCTCTGGATAGCCAACGTACTTCTGTATGTAAAAGAAGTACGGTATGTGCGCACCCAACTTCTTCGCACAACACTTTAAATAGCCGGTGATTCAATGCCCTTGATTTGATAAAGTTTACGGTTTTCACGACAATATCCAATACCTCTTTGAAATAAGAAGGAAGAGTCTTTGATGCCAAAGCATGACGATGAAGAACACAATGACTAGAAAAAACATTTGGGTTTATCTGTTTCACAAGAGCAATAAATCCAGAATTTTTCCCGAGCATAGCTGGAGCACCATCAGTACAAATAGCTCCCACATTGTTCCAAGAAAGCCCTTTGGCAACAAAAAAATTATTCATAATTGACATAATATCCACAGCCTTTGTAGTTTCTGTCAGAGGTTCACAAAAAAGAAAATCTTCTTTGATTTCGTTTCTATACACATATTTAACAAAAACAAGAAGTTGAGCACAGTTAGAAACATCAGTGGATTCATCCAATTGCAACCCAATTTTTGTTGAACTTTCTTGTATTTGCTCCACAATCTGCTTTAATACATCCTCTGTCATATCTTTAATTCGATCGTGAATAGTGTTGTTGGATAGTGGGAATTGTGAAATTTTAAGTTTCGCGTCCTTACCACACATAATTTCCGCCATTTCCATCGCACATGGTTTAATCAAAGTTTCTGCGATTGTATGAGGTTTTTTATCTTTCGCAATCCTCAATGCCACACGATAACTTGCTTCTAAAGCTGGTTTTTTCTCGGGAACAAATCCGTGATTGGTGAGCTTTGCGCTCGTTTCAAATAGGGCTCTCTTAATTTTGAATAAAGCTTCTGTGTCATTAACGTTGTTTGGATGGGCTGCTTGTAGATGTTCCTTAAGTTTGGATGGTTTCATATAACCATTACTAAGTACTTTCGAGCAAAGTATACATTGTGGCTTTTGCAATCCATCTTTGTCAACTACGAAAGTAAAGCCGAATTGAATATATGAGTCCTGATAACAACGCTTCTTTGACATTGTGATAGTATGGGTTAGCTGTCCATAAGAAAAAAATAATTATTTCTGGAATCTAAGACAATTATGCACTGGTTTATGTATTGTACTTACCAAAATAAATCGAAAACCGTTATATATATTTATTTTTTGTACACGTTTTAGTAGTAAAAACAATAACAATTTGATAATTAAATTACTTCAATAGTGCACAGAGAACCGAAAAAAATTAAAAAATCAGGAACTTTTAAAAATCAACCAAATTCTTACAAGTAGTTTTTATAGTGAATCTTCTTACTATTTTGCTATTATATATGTCTCTTTTCTATGACAACCAAAATTTCAAAGACTACTAATGCTTTTTCCTATAACGGCATATGTACATATTTGTACATATGTAAATTTTTGTTATTGCATTTAGTTTTAGGAAATTTAATTTAAGAAAACCAAACTGTGTTTAAAAAAATTGAGATTTTTGTTTGTTACAAAATTTTAAAACAATGAAATATTATCAATAATAATTCGAAAAAAAAATTACCGGCCGCTCTTCTCGTACCCCCGAGGGGAAGTTGGGAACTCGTGCTTTACACAATTATTTTAAATAACAAAAAAAAAAACAAATTTTTTAATCAAACAAAAAAAAATATAACAAAAAAGACAGGACTGCTGACAACTCCGGGACCCAGGACTCGACAGACAAGACTGCTGAAAACTCCGGAACCCAGGACTCGACACAAATCGAAGCAGGAACACTAACAAACAGGAACAAAAATATTTCTTTTTTCAGTTTAAAAATATTCAAAATTTAAATTTTAAATTTTTTTTCCGGTACACCGAAAACTATATTTATTTAAATATTTTTTTTCCTTTTGTTTTGTTTTAACTGATTTTTTCATTTTGTTGAGGTTTTTTTTTGTGATTTTGTACATAAACAAAAAAAATATCTAATACCCAGGACACACCAAAATTGAAAACCTAAGTTTTCGCGAAAACTAGATCTAAAAACTTATATATTGACACACCAAAAATGGAGCGCGATTTCGTTTTCGAATGTCAAATTATGAAAATTGTTTATTTAAACAACTCTACGTAAAAACCACAAAATTCAAAAAACAGTAGTTATTTGTTTTTAATGTCAAATTTTGATTTAATTATATTAAAAATTATTTAATAAAATTTAATTTTTCTTCTTTTTTTTTAAAAATTTTCGATTTTTTTTTTATTTTTCACAAAAATGGCTACTTTTGTATGGAAACTTAGCTATGCCCACTTCAAAAATACATATCTTCTATTTTGTCATAGATGGCGCTAAAATATATTTTCGTGAAAACCTTAAAAATTTGTAGGTTTCGTGTTTTCAATTTATTACTGAAAACTGTACTAAAACCTAATGAATTTCCATTTTTGAGCTTTGAAAACACGAAAACTGAGTTTTCGGTCCGGTGTGTCCCGGTTATAACCCAACTCATTAAATAACACTAAGTGTAAAAACAAATTTTACAAAAAAACTACCTAATAATAAATAACACTAATCTAACTAACAGTTAATTGTAAATATACCTATCACTAAATCCTACCAATAACTATAATAATACATAACAAAAAAATTTAAAATATCACAGATGTTATTGTAATAAATAAATTTTTTTTTCTCATTCTAGCCAAACGTGGGGCTGTCCCACACCCTGAGCCGGGCCTTACGACTTTAAATCTTTGGAATGGACTATGAATTTTTTTCCAGTGATGTCGTCTTCCACCTCATAACACACGTGACCTTTGGTGTAAATAATTTTACATTTTTGCCATGGTCACTCAGACCGTGCATTCGTATAAAAACGATATCACCAGGTACGAATTTAATTGGTCTTGTACGCAAATTATATCTTTTTTCATATTTTTCTTCTGCTTTTTTTCAGGTTTTGCATCACTGCGTCATGTACCCTTCTACGTCGATGGTCGTTATCAATAGCAACTTCTTCTTGAAGAGCGTTTAATTTACGTAGCAGCTCATACGACGAATCATCAGTCACCATGTGATAACCAAACGTCAAATAGAATGGCGAAAATACAGTGGCGTCGTACACCACATTGCGAAAGGCACACGCTATGTGACTTAGGGTTTTAAACTCCTTAGATCTGAACTGGACACCATTATCCGATAACAACACTTCTCGTATTCCGAATAGGTGGAATACATCGGATTCAAGAAATTTTAAAATTGGATATGTCGTTGCCTGCCGCAAGGGTTTTAATAATACAAATTTGCTAAACTGGTCTAATACTATTAATATGGTGGTGTTTCCATTTTCTGATCTCGGATACGGGCCTAATAAGTCAATATTGATGTTTTGCCACGGATGGACTGGTGGAGGTCGTTTAACCATTGGTGGCCGAAGACAAATGTTCGGAGCTTTGCATTCTTTACACGAATCGCAATGCGCTATGAAAGGCCAATAATAATACCGTTGAATTTTTTCCCTAGTTTTCTCAACACCCGAATGAGCCTCTATGGGATCATCATGAAAATGCCGAATGATCTTGTCGCAGAGCGCGAACGGAACTCATAGCTTCCAGACCGGAATATGTGTATGTACCTCATTTTTTCTAAATCCACAGCGTTAAAAAATAACGCCATTGTGGATTTTAATATCACGAAATTTAGTTATATTTTCCTTAAAGGTGTCAACTTTCTCTAGATATTCCAAGTCTTGGAACGCGTCATCACTTCCGCCGATAATATTGTGTCGTCGTAGTTCAGCCTCAAGCTCGTTTACTTCGCCAAGCGACAGAGCATCAGCCACAATATTATCGCTACCTTTCCAGTGGACGATGGTGAAATTAAACCCTTGAAGTTTTAGGCTCCACCGCGCTAGTCTACCTGAAAGATATTTTTGGTTCATCAATTTTTTTGAACACAGTTTAATTTTCTTAAAGTAAATTGCATTTAAGAATAGAGTGGTCCGTGATGACGGTGAACTTGGACCCCTCAATGTATGGTCGGCGAGACATTCTAGTTCAGTGACGCTGTAATTTATCTGCGCATTGATTAGTTTTTGCGACATGAACGCAATCCGATGTTCATGTCCCTCGTCATCCGTCTGAAATAGAACGCCCCCGACTCCTGTCTTCGACGCGTCACATTGGACTGAAAATTCTCGGTTGAAGTCTGGGTTAACGCGAACTGGCGCTTGTGTAAGCGCCAACTTCAAAGCGATGAAGGCTGTCTCGGCTTCGTTGTTCCACTTATCTTGAGCTTTTTTATTAAGTAAATTGGTGATTGGGGTGCCCAGCTCTGCATAATTTTTGATGAAACGGTTGTACCACCCTGTCATGCCGAGAAATCTTCTAATTTGTCCGACCGATTTAGGACGTGCAAAATCGTTGAATGCTACGATTTTTTCGCGATCAGTTTTTATCCCCCCGCTATCGATGATATGACCTAAATATTTATTCCCTCACACTTTTCCACTTTGCCTAAGAGCAACATGTGGGTGTCAAAGTCCTCCGAGAGGATCAACAGATCATCAAAGTAGCCAAAGACATTCTCATGAAGCTCATACGGGATTACTTTGTCCATCAGCTTACAAAGTGTTTTCGGGGATTTGGACAAACCGAAAGGCTTTCTTTTAAATTGGAATAGGCCACGACCTGGCACTATGAATGCGGTCTTGTCTCGCGATTTTTCCTCGAGCTCGACTTGTCAGAAGGCCATTTTAAGGTCGAGGCTGGTAATGAATTTTGGTTTTTTAACTCTACTAAAAATGGAATTTATATGCGGAAGTGGATACGCATCACTCTAGCATTTAATTCCCTAGCGTCTAGACACAGTCTAACTGTTTTCACTATAGCCAAGGGCGAGGCCCATCCACTTCTGCTCTCTTCTAAAATAAGTTCTTTCAACATTTTATCATTTTCAGAATCTAAGATTTTCTGCATTGGAACGGACAAAGGATACGGACGGACAAATTGTGGCTTAGAATCTCCTACATCGATTTCGTGATTCAACAGGCTAGTTTTACCTAACCCGACCACACTGTGGGATGGAAAGAGATTGTCTCCAGTGAGGTTTGTTTTTGATCTATAGTTAATTTATGCGTATTCTCACTACCTTGCTCTATCTCATTTATTTCTAGGGGCCTAAATGGAATTGCATTAATGCATACCAGGAATCAATTCCCAAAATGATGGATGTCTTAATGGTCGAAATGAGGAACAATTTAATATTTTTGGTGATACTATTAAATTGTATATTCAAATGGACAAAGCCAAGTACCTTTTGTTTTGCCCCATCAGCAGTACTAATATCTGTCTCAAACGGGGTGTAAGGTATATCTAAATCCTTTAATAATTCTTCCCCATCCTTACCCAAGCAACTTATGTTTGCTCCACTATCAAGTAGAGCAAAATGATTTTTATTTTTAATTTTTATTTTCATAAACCGACGGTTATCCCCGTCCGGTCTTACATAAGTTGCTCTTAATACATTTTTTATTTCCCTACGCATGCTAAAATGTTTCTTAGATCTACTATCACCCTTAACTTTACTACTAAATTCTAAATTATTTATTCTACTTATAGGACTATTTTTGGAAACTAACTCTAACTTATAACTATCACCAGCCTTTAAAATGGAGGATTTTGACGAGGACGGAGAAATGGGTTTCTCCAAGTTCCAATTTCTGCATTGCCATTTCCGGGACGACTAGAATTTTTCATTTATGACATCTGGTTCACATACGTATTTTTGAAACCACACCGGTAACAGAAAATTTTTAACGGCAGAGGACAAGCACTAAAGGTATGCCCGATGTCGTCACAATTAAAACAGATAGTGTACATATTTTTATTTTCAGGACGCTGTAAAATATCGGACGGAATGGGACGAACAGACGAAGGTTGCTGAACAGAGAGGCCTTCTACAGAATTTGTGGACGGAAAAACAGAAATTTTTTGTGTTATCACAGGTTGTTCAGTTTTGGCGGCTTCAGAAATAAAATCCGGTACGTGCGTAATATTTTCGGCCATATCATCGAGTTCGCTTACATAAGCTGTTCTTGAGCGAACTTGATCCTCCGCACATTACCTTATTTCCCTCCATTTCCTCTCCAATCTCTTGCACAACTTGTCCAGCTGATTTAGAGTGACCACATTTTCTAAAAGCAGCGCCTTTTTTTATTTATTTACGTTTAGTACAAACATATTACAACATAGTGATAACTTAAAGTAAAATTATGGTTAAATTACAAATTATTATATAAATTAATATATTGATAATTATAATAAAAAGATTTGTAATATTAAAAATAAAATAAAAATTAAGTTTCAAAGTTAAAATGAAACTACGTCAAAAAAAATAATAATAAAAAATTAATTAAAAACTAGTTAGCTTAAAAAAAACTAAGTCAAAAACAAATATTATGACACGTGTAAAATTAAATTTTTCTTATTTTTTTCTTTGGAAAAAGAAAGGTCTATGTGACTTTTATAGTCGTTAATAACCTTGCACATTCTATTAATTGGTTCAAATTTACCATAGTTCGTACTGTGGAATATTTCTCGAAATATGTTCCGACCGAAACCAAGTACTATGATTTAAATGCGTAACAACTTGGTTTTTGACATACTCAGAGTTGATCTGGCCATTATTAACTTGAATTATAAATAGAATAACCGCAATTAGTCTCCTTGATTCTAGGGAATTTAATTGCAAGAGATTTAACCTGTCATTGTATGGAGGTAATATCACTGGGTTTAACCAATTTAAGTTACGTAAAGCGTATTTAAGAATTTTTTTTGCCCTGATTCGAATCTCTCTATATGGTCCCGATAATAGGAAGACCAAACTTGGCTAGTATACGCAAGGTTCGGCCTAACAAGAGAAGTAAATAAAGATTTAAGGATATATGGATCCTCAAATTCCTTACACCATCGCTTGATGAAACCCAACATTGAATTTGCTTTACCAATTATGGTATCGAAGTGCAATTTAAAAGTAATTTTGCTATCGAAATGCACGCCTAGATCTTTGAAGGGAGTAACTCTTGTAACAGTATGATAATTTTTGTCAAAACAAATTACCACCTGTTATCTTAAGGTAAGTCGGAGGAGGTAACTTCGGAGTTCTAGTGAAGTGGGCGCCAGGTCTAGGGTGACCAACAGCGCATCACAAAAAAAACGCTAGACCAAATTTATGTTACTAGAAATCCTTGGACCACTGGGATTTCCTCCTAAGTGTGCCAGCTACACACAGCCTGTAGGGCGTGAGTCGACCAGTGTTTGGATCACAATAAAACAACATGGCGATACTTCCACAAAAAATTTCCAACATAGAAAATTTTTCAACCAATTTTATGCAGTATCACCATAAGGAAGAGGACAAAGAAAGGAACAGAAATCCATCGCAATCCATCCTGGGAAATTATGAAAAATCAGCCAGCCATTATCAAACTAAAAATCAACGAAAAAGAAAATTCAAAAACAAACACAGCCCAGCAGAAACTTCTACAAAATAATAAAAATTTTGGAATTTTCACAAAAAAAAATAATTGATATCCCAATAAATTATAATAAATAAAAAACAATATGATTTGTATTTTGTTGTTGTTGTTTTTTTTTTTTAATAATAATAATGTAATTTTAAGACAAATGTATTGGTGGTAAATAAAATTTAGTTTATATATAGATATTTAATAATTTTAATAATTTATTTTTTTTACTATTTTTATGGTGTCCCAAAAAAAAACAAATTACGTTAATAATTAACTATTTAGAATGGTAAATAAATAAATAATGAACTAATTAATAAATAACAAAAAAAAAATAGTAATCGAATAAATAATTACTACATAACGATAAACATTACTTTACTTATATTTAAAAATTAAATAATTTACAAAAAAAAAACGAAGCAAAAGCAACTACAATGACCGCGACACCAATAATAAATATTTAAATAACAAAAAAACACATTGTACAGTACCTGGTTTAACTGCTTCCATCTCCCGACATGTCTGGATCCGGAACCAGCTACCTGCACCTACACAAAAAAATTCAAAAAAAAAAAAACGAATTCACCACCAAAAAAAAACAAAATTTCCAAAAAAGAACGTGGCCGCTGTTGCCGCTGTTGCGGCCGCTCTGCTCGGATTTTTAATGTGGGTAAATACTGGTTTTTCTTTTTCTTCTCGTTGGGTTGTTCTCGGCTGGAACGGACAGTGCAGTGACATTCACATCACAGCACTTAATTTACGATTTAATTTCTTTCAATTTTTATATCAAATATATTTTTTTTTTTCTGTTTAACCTCTTTCAATATCAAATATATTAAAGAGATAATCACAGATGTATTATTTTGGAAATTAGATTTTTTTTTATTTTTTAAAACAAAATTCACACTAGATTTTCCCCTTTTTTCTGTTTTTTTTTTTTTTTTTTTTTTTGTTGGCTTCTTTTTTATTTTTTTTTGAAGATGTGGAGTTTGTAATCTCCAAAAACAAATTTCCCGACAGGCCACTAAAATGTTTTTTTTTCTCACACCCGTTCTACTGATTTTTTTCTCTATTATGTTATTTTCTTTAGTTTATTATAAAATTTTTCTTTTCCGCTGCGGCTATTTAATTTTTTTTTTAATAAATATTTTTTTCAAAAAAATATAGAAAAACTTTTCAAAGAAAATTACAATTAACAATTTCAAAAAAAAACTTTACAAAAAAAATTCAAAAAAAATAATCCACACAAATTATCTGGCCGTCCCCAACCATTTTTTTTCTCGTCTCCCCGAAACAATAATCATTTTCAAATTTTTTATTTCGAAAAAACTATTGTTTCCCCGATCACGCGATCTCTTGACTTTCGGAATCAAAACATGGCCCAGAAGGACAACAAAGGTTGTCTATTGTTTTCTGTTCCGAAAATCAAGAGACCGCAGCGCTGACGGGAATTTCGAAACCTATCAATATGGCTACCCACCTAACCAAATTTACCTCTGCGCCTGTCCACTGACTGACATCTGAGATGTGACAAGCCGGTATTCAACTAACATAAGATGAACGATGTAAACAAATAATAAATAAGGTAATATTTTTAATGATTTTATTTTAATAGTTTTTAATATCTTTTTAGAAAATAATATACAAAAAAAACTACACGGTGTCACAAAACAAACCTATCTGGAGCTTAGCGTTCCAGACAGGCCTGGAAAACACCGACTCGCCACACCCCAGATGTCAAAAAAAACTATACAACTAATACCACTAATAATAATAACACTTAATAACTACTTTTAACTACTAATATACACTAAATATTAACTACACTAAATATTAACTATAAATACTATAAAAAATAATAAGCTATAATAATAAAATTACCTAAATAAATAGTACCAACAAAAAAATTTATCATAAATAATAAATACCAACTCCTAACCTACGAATCCAAGATGGACGATTTAAACAAATAATAAATAAGGTAATTTTTTTAATTCTTTTATTTGAATAATTTTTAATATCTTTTTAGAAAATAATATACAAAAAAACTACACGGTGTCCCAAAACAGACCTATCTGGAGCTTAGCGTTCCAGACAGGCCTGGAAAACACCGACTCGCCACACCCCAGATGTCAAAAAAAACTATACAACTAATACCACTAATAATAATAACACTTAATAACTACTTTTAACTACTAATCTACACTAAATATTAACTATAAATACTATAATAAATAATAAGCTATAATAATAAAAATACCTAAATAAATAATACCAACAAAAAAATTTATGATAAATAATAAATACAAACTCCTAACCTACGAATCCAACAAAGAAAATTTTAACTAATAATATTTTAACTTAGACTCATAAATTTAACTACTAATAAATATTCCTACCCAAATAAATAAATAAATAAATACTTAATATATAATTCCAAATAAATCACAAAAAAAATTTTTAACTAACCCTTTCACTAACTTCTTTTAATAATTGTTCTAATATTAACTAATACAAAAAAAAATGAGGACACGGGGTACAGAGGGGTAGCCATGTAACTGGTATTAGAATACCTAACACCTCATTAATAAATAACAAAAACTAACCTACTTACATATACGTGTAAATCAATAAATAATAACTACTTACTAACAAATAATAATAAATAAAAAAAATTTAACTATACTTACTAATACTACTACATTTAAGTGTAAATTAACTAGTACTAATACTAATACTACACTTAACATCTACGTGTAAATAACTATTCACTAATAAATAATAATAAATACAAAAAAAATTAAACTAACCGAAATAATAATAACAAATAATTGTAAATAAAAAAAATCTAACAACACTAACCAATTAACAATTATCCGAAAATATCACAGGTGAATTTTTTTTTTTTCTTTTTCCAGTCAACGTGGGGCTGACCCACACCCTGACTATCTCATGCTTTATTGTTGTTATGTTTTTATCATAACATAAATACTTACGATAATTTTACATGAACCTTAAAATATTTTATATCAAAAACTTTAATAAAACATTGATTTTATATTATCAAATGGGTTTATTTTTTAATTATCTATATAAAAACGCATTTATAAAACATCGACCGATAAATCTCAAGTACACGAATCAACCCATCAACTTTAGGTTTTCTTTATGTAAAGCCCACGTATATTATAAAACGTGCCTTTGATTTTCCTTTAATTAAATTGAAGGAAAATCAAAGTCCAATATTAGGTCAAATGCCTATTTACCCTGAACTTGAATTAACTAGCAAACTGCTAATTAAGCAAATTCAGAAGGTAAATTATAATTGAAATTAAATTATTAATAAAATTAAATTATTAGGAAATGAAATATCATATTTCTTAAATTTGGAAACAAATTAATTTAGAACTTAAATTTGGAAAATTAAACAGGGTAGGCTTTACATAACATACCTTCCATTATCCAAAGAAAAAATTAAATTTTGAAAAAATTTAATTTTTTCAGATAAGGGGTATAGGATCGTGATAAACTTATATAGTATACATTTTTTAATCTTTCTTAAAATTAAATATTTCATGTTGCATTTATTTATTCTTATTGCTATATTATCATTATCATATTATTAAATTTTTGTTACGACAATTAAAAATTATAATGAAATGAATGTAGTATTTACTTATCATAATAAAATCTTGTGCATTAATATATATGTATGTGTAAGAAATTCAAAAATTTTTTTTTATTTAAAAGAAATAATCAAATTACAAGTTCTAAAATACCCACGAATTAAGATAAAAAAAATAGGATCATCAAAATTTTCTTCATATAATTAATTTTTTTTTTGTTTTAAGCTTAGGTATAGTTATAATAGCATTTCAATGTTAGAAGAAAACAAAAATTTCATATGCATTTTTTGCAAAAGTGCATTTTAATAAAATAAATTTAGGATTCAAATTATGTATGTATTTATTTTAATTGTATTTTGTCAAGTAAAGTAGACGGGTTTAAATTTGTGTGTTTCTTAATTTAAATAATAAAAATTTTTTTTTTTAAAATGTTTAGCTATCAGGAAGGTAAGTTAAATATTTATTATTAGAGTTATTAGAATTACTATTTTATTTGTAAATTTTTGTTTATTTTTCTTACAGTATATGAGAAATTTGTGAGCGTGCGAGATTTTGAACGGGATTTCGTCTTTATTGAAGGGTTGGAAGTGTTACAGTTATTGACTGAAAAAGAAGTGGAGGATTATTTTAAAAGAAAAGAAGAGGAAGGAAAAGAAGGAACAGAAGAAACGGACTGTTTAAGTGAAGAAAATGAAAATGAAATGGATTTCATTGAAGGAGATTTTATTGAAGAAGAAGGTTTTGAAGAAAACGAAGAAACGGAATGTGAAAAAGAAGATAAAGAAGAAAGAGAAGTGGAATATTATATTGAAGGAGATTTTATTGAAGAAGAAGGATCAGGTACTATATTTTGTTGTTTCCCCTTTTTCTTCTTCTTTTATTTATTCCCCATTTTGTTTATTAATAATTTAGAAAACATAATCGTGGAAACAGTAGAGGAAGTTGTAGAAGACGTAATTGTGGAAGCAGTAGAGGAAACTGTTGATCGTAGGGAATATGTAGAAGACCTTATTTATGTCGAGACGCCTCTGGTAGTGTGCCAGGCCTCCAGGGTGTGCCGAGTGAGGATTCCGCGGTGTAGCAGTGGTAGGTGCTTCGTGTACCGCTACTGTGATTATATCACCAATCGCCGCGGAAATCTGAACCGGCACATAAGAATCCACATGAACATAAGACCCTGGAAGTGTAGGCCATGTGGTAAAACCTTTGGTCGAAAAGCACACTACCAGGACCATCTGAGGTGCTCTCGTCATAACGTTAAAAGTGAGAGGAAAATAACAAAAACTTTAAGAAAACAAATTCGTCAGAATAAACGATCTCAATGTTAAAAAAAAATGTTAAGAGAAATTTAAAATTCTTCTTTATTTTTGAAAATTTATATTGAATTATATTTAAAATTTGTAAAATTATAAATTAAAATTAAAAATTATCAAATTATATTGTACTAATTTAACAGTAAATGTATATGAAAAAATTTTTTTTATTATTAGTCCCGGAAAGATAATATCTGGGAACCTACATTTTCTTCAGACAATATAGTTCGTCCTTGTTGTTGTGTCAGTTTTGGCGACGTTCTAGAGGGAGGCGTTTTTGGTGACATTATAGGCGGTGGCGGTGGCCGTTCGTTAGGTGGGGTCAGTCTAGATTGGTAAATTTTTCTGTTCATAGTAGTAGATGGTTGCTCGTAACTGTCTGTCTGTGATCGATCAGTCGAATTTCTTCGTCGTCGTTCTTGTGAACTTCGTCTCCGAATATCGCTATCTCTTTCGCTGTCAGCGGCGAGGGCGTTTGTTTCTTTTCTACATTTCTTTACAATAAAATATATAATTATTATGATAATTATTATACTTAGTACTATCGAATTCGAAGTGGACATTAATTTTAACGACAGCATGTTGGCTTGGTTTTCTTTTGTTTTTCTTATCTCATCCGATATTTGTTGGAGGGACTTACTTCTTTTCGCGAATTCTTTATTAAGTTCTTCGGGTCTTATAGGGCGGATTATTCTAGAGATCGGCTTAGTCGTTACACTCAATTCCAGCGGTTCATGTTCTTCCATTGGAAAATCATCTAAATTTGAAAACTGATATTTTGTTTCTAGGTCTAATTTTAACTCTGCTCCCGAATGGTATGGCAACTCTAAATGTTCTAAAAGATATACACATTTTCTTTTTAATTTTAGGATGCCCGTTCCTTCCAATGTTAACTTATGTGTATGAGCGGCGCATAGACTGACTAAAACATTGGTGTGAGTAAGTATGTACAACCAGTTGTTTTCATTTTTCATAGGTATTATATGATTTTCTATTTCAGTTAACACTCTGTACTGACAAACCGTTTCAGGGCCCCTTTTTAGTGTCCGCTTTAAAAAATGCGCTATCAAACATTGTGATGGAGTTGGTTCTAAAATTTTTGGTTGAAGATGTTTACAAACTTGAACAATTTCATTCAATCCAGTACTAATTTCATGACAAGCTGTAGCATACTCCTCGTTTGTATAATGAATGAATTGTCCAGCCGAATTATTCGCTAAGTAGTCCCAATCCGCATTAAGTATTACCAAATCTGAGCCATATTTGCGGGGTATAGGATATACCTTGTTCATAGTATATTCATCCTGGCGAAGGATGCTGATTTGGATTTTTACTCCTAATTCCCCTTCTGAGTGAGCTAAAAAAACAGTAGCCAGTTGGTTAATCACTTCCGTTGAATATAATAGTTCATGCCCGGTTCCGGTTGTCATATTCCGGACCAACGTGGTTAACAATTCAGAATCAATTATTAGTGGGTGTATACGATGTTGTTGCAATACATTAATAATCGATTCTTGTTCTAGTAAGTAATCATATACTCGCTCTAGTTCTGCCAGTGCAAAAATAACGAGTCTATTTAGTTCTATTTCGAGCCAAATATCCCTCGTATCGGCTTGAATTATCGCTAAATTATTTTTCATTGTATTACTTAGCTTTTCGATAGTATCTTCCATTTCTATTGCTTGACTAGATAGATTCCCGGTTACCTGTCGCATGAATTCAAAATTTGAAGCCACAACCGCCGTTTCTTTGTCTAATAATTCTAACATTGTCCCTCCGCTTTGTTGTAATTTGTCTAAAGTTTGATAAATTCTGTCCGAGTCAGCTTGATCCATTGTCCCGAATAATGTCTTGGATAAAGTTCCTATAATGTCGATAGCTCCCCTTTTTGTTCTCTTGAAAAAATGATTCAGTCCGGTTGTTAGTTTTCTAATTTTATTTGTCCATAGTGCGAATTCGTTTTTCCAAAGTTTACAACTTTTAGTATTTCTAGAGCTTACTGAATTATTACATTTATTTCCTAACTTATTTTCTAACTTAACTAAAAAATCTTTTATTTCGGCTTCATCTGTTACCTTTAGCTTCGTAAATATTCGCACCTCATCCTTATATTCGATCACTCGACCACAGTTTTCAAATATTACTTCCGTATTTTCGACTTTAATATTCTCCAAAGGTAACCCACTCGCCATTTCAATCAATATTGAGAATAATAATAATAATATGAACATTTTTGCACCTGTAAGCAACCAAATAAAAATTAACTATATTATTGCCTTCATGCAGATAATGATTATATAAAAAAACTAAACTTAGTAAAAAATTGGCTAAATATAAAAAATATTGATTAAAAGATATATATATAAAAAAAATTCGATATTATGTATCGATATAATCGAAATCAATATAATCAAAAAAAACTTTATTATTTATTAGGGATTAAGTATTTTCTTTCCACAATTTTAATCTATTATTATGTACCCTTCTAAGTCTTTTTCTTATCTTAATTATACTATTAAGTTCGTTAGGTACCTCAAACACTTCATACGGCCCAGACCAATTTAAACTAAATTTATTGTCCTTAACGGGATTTATCAGTAAAACTTTATCTCCTTTTTTATATGTTGTTATTTTCGCATTCTTATCATAATTCAGTTTAGCTTTAATTTTACTTTGTTCTAAATGTTCTCGAGCAAATTTGTGTATAGTTTGAAGTTTATACTTTATCACGGCTCCCAAATTTTCGTTGTTATACACGGGTTCTACTTTTCTCCGCAATGATATGGGTAATGGATCACAAAATCCATATAGTACGAAAAGAGGTGAAAATTTCGTTGCTTCATGAGGCGTATGATTATGAGTGAATGCTGCCTCTTCAAGCCATTCGTCCCAATTTTGAATATTTTTCTCGACAATCATTTTAAGATATTCCACCAGGGCCCGTGTCTTCGTTCTAAGGACCCGTTAGACTGTGGATGATAAGCAGTTGTTTCTATTTTTTTAATTTTTAAAATTTTACACAAGGTTTTAAAAACCTGACTTGTGAAATTTGTTCCTTGATCTGTGATCAATCTTTTCGGGATTATAGAATACCTTAAAATTATGTTTTTATAAAAAGCGTTAGCTACTGTCGTAGCTTCCATATTTGGGATCGCTATACAATCTAACATTTTGCTCAGGTCGTCTTGGAAACTGAGGATATATTTGTTGCCGTTGTACGTAATTGGGAACGGACCCACAATATCTAAATATACCTTATCAAAAGGACGCTTAGCAGTATCCGTGATTGCCATAGTCATTTTAGTAACTTTACCTCTCTTTGTTCTCTGACATTTAGGACAATTTTCGATATATTTCCTAATTGATTTAAGCATGTTCTTCCAGAAATAATATCTAGCCAATCTCTTATATGTTTTTACTATTCCCAAGTGACCACCAAGGGGTGTATCATGATGATATTTTATTATTTCAAGTATTTCATCTTTATTTTCAATTTCGATTCTAGTGGGCCATTTTTCAGTGGGTTCCATTATATTATTATCGGTCTCATTATCACTTAATTCCATTTCTTCTGTTGTTACTTCCATTTCCTCGGATTTTTTCTGATTTATTTTCTCTTGTTGTGCTCTCGTTATGACATTTAATTTGTAGCAATCATTTTTCTCTGTATTTTCCTCTAGGTTTTCGGGATTCTCTATTATTGGAATTCTACTAAGCGCGTCCGCATTCGAGTTTTGTTTTCCTGGTTTATACTTTATTGTAAAAGTATATTCCGATAACCTCACTTTCCATCGATTTATTCTACCTTCAGGGTTTTTCTTATTATATTCACTAATCAATGGTTTGTGGTCAGTAAATATCGTAAAATTTCGGCCCAAAAGATAGGTGCGGAAATTTTTAATCGCCCAATATATGGCCAACATTTCCTTTTCGATGGTTGCGTAATTTTTCTCTGACTTACCTAAAATTCGGCTGGCATAAGCTACTGGTCTATCTTCTACTTCACCTTGTGATAGTACCGCCCCCAATGCATAATTACATGCGTCCGTTGTTAACTTAAACGGTTTCGAGAAATCTGGATATATAAGTAGAGGTGGATTAACTAGTAAATTTTTTACCTTTTCAAATTCCTTTTGATGTTCTTCGGTCCATTTGAATGGCTGAGTTTTAGTAGCCATTTTGTACAATTTAGCACCTGTTTCCGCTAAATTGGGCATACTAGGCCGATAGTAATTGACTAAACCTAAAAACGATTGCAATTCCTTAGTGGTGCGTGGTGTGGGATGATCTTGTACACACCTTGTTTTTTCGGGATCCGGTTTTACTCCTTCAGAAGTGATCTTATGTCCGAGATAAACAACTTCCTTCCTTAAAAACTTGCACTTTTCAGGTTGTAACTTGAGGTTGTGTTGTCTAAGTCGCTTTACAACAATTCCCAGTTTCTCGTCATGGTCTGCCAAATTCTTGCCATATACAACAATGTCGTCAAGATATACGAAGCATTTAAATCCTTGCAAACCAGCCAGCACACAATTCATCACCCTTTGGAATGTCGCTGGGGCTCCCGTAAGACCGAAAGGCATTCGCTTAAATTCAAAGTGACCGAAAGAGGTACTAAAAGCGGTTTTTCCTCTGTCCGCTGGTTCCATCTGAACCTGATGGTAACCACTTGCGAGGTCCAGGGTACTAAAATATCTAGATCCCCCCAATTGATCTAGTATTTCTTCAATACGGGGCAATGGAAAAGCGTCCCCTATCGTTACTTCATTCAATTTTCTGAAGTCGATTACTACCCTATGCCTTTTTTCTCCATTTGGTCCAGTCTTTTTCGGTACTACCAATAATGGTGAGTTCCACGGGCTATTACTAGGTTGTATAATGTCTTCTTCTAGTAATTTTTTCATTTCATCGTTGATAATATCTCTGTGACATTCCGCTAGTCTATATTGTTTACTATTAATCGGCTTAGTATCTACCTTTACAGGGATAGTGTGAGTGATATCAGTTATACTACTCAATTTGTCGCCGTCTAAGTGAAAAATATCGTTATATTCTTCACATATCTTTTCTAACGCTTCTTTTTCTTCCCAGTTTAATGAATCTTGACAACAAAGTGTTTCTTTCAGTTTAGAAATTCTTTTATCTACCTCTACATTTTTAGGTATTGTGGATTCGAACAAATGCCTTATATTAGCGATTGGTTCATCCGATTTTATTTTCATTTTTGTATTTTCTTTGGCAGATTCCTCCTGTAAATTATGAATCTGATAGTCTTTAAGTGGAACAAGATCAGGTTCAATTTTTGTAATAACTTGTTCCACTTCTGAAATATTCATAATGGCGACCCATAACTTGCCATTCTTAACTGTGCCTAAAGTGTTGCCTAAAAACAAATCGTCACTTAATTTCTTCGATAAACAAATCACGTCGCCTTCAGCTCTTACTAATATTTCGACAGCTTTTTCGCATCGCGCAGGAATTACAAATTCTTTAATCTCGAAATCTACATCTTTTCTTCCGCTACAATTAACAATATCAATTTTCTTATCAAAAAATTCCCTATTTTCAAATTCCTGGTCCACGTTGCTACTATTTTTACTATATGATTTTATATACTTCTCAATATTTTGTTTTTTGCTACTATTTTCGACGGGATTTTCACTATTAACTTTAAATTTTTCCAGTTTTACTTCATTCTTAAATTTAAAATCAAGCAATGATCCTTCATTAATTTCAAAAATTTCTTTACTATTTATTATACCAACATTTTCTTTTGATTCCTCAAAATACGAATCTATTGGTGAATTATCGTAACTACAATTTTCTCTTCCAATTTTTTCTTTTGAAACTTCAAAATACGAATTTATTGGTGAATCATTGTAAATACAACCTTCATTACCAATTATTTCTTTTGAACCTTCAAAATACGAATTTATTGGAGAAACCTTTGTATTTAATTTTTCTAATTCTATCTCTTCATTTTCACTAAAATCAATTAAATTAATCGTATTACTTTCAACGATTCCCAAACCTAATATATTTTCTCCATAATAATTTTCAGAATCGATATCATAAATTTTACTACAATTTTCGATATTTAAATTACTAACATTATCATTTGACTTTTTTACAGTTTCATCCTGAAAATTAACTTGCTTTAAATAATCTTCTTCTATATCTTTACTATTATCGTAATAATCTTTACTGAAATTTATAATTTTATCTTTATTTGTTTCTATTTCCTCTTTGCTACATTCTAATTTATTAATTAATTCGATTTTTCGGGATTCGTCAAAAGAAATTTGTGAAACACTTGGAATTGTGATTTGTTTTTTGAAACCATTATTTATACACTTAATTGGTATTGAAAAATCTGTACTATTATTCGTCGTTTTCGGGAAATGCAGTCTCTGTTCCGGTCCTAATATGTTACAGTGATTTGATAAAAAGTCGTTCCCTAAAATTCCGTCAGCCGGTAATTGACAGTTTGATTCCACAACCTGAAAGTCACATGTAATTTTTTCGGGAATCAAAAATTTTCCGGAACATTTCCCTAACGTTGCACTCCGATCATGTACTGTTTGTATAATTGCTTTCTCATGTTCCCTAATTGTTGTTCCCTGTTGCAATTGACTCTTTTTTAGCAGACTTATTTGCGCTCCTGTATCTACAAGTAAAGTGACCGTTCTGTTTTTTGCAATATCGAGCGGCATAGTTACCAACGGTTCACCCCGGGGATGTCCTGCTAATACAACCCCACCCTCTCTTTTTTGGGATGAAACTAGGGGTTTTACATCATCCCATTGTCGTTTCCCTGTTTCGATTGATATCTTTGGCGCGCGGGACAAGTAAGCTCAACATGACCTGCTCTTTCACACCAAGCACAATTTAAAACAGTTTGTTGTCCAATAGCATTTATATGGGCAGGTGCTGTAGATTGCGGATGTTCCTGCATTCTAAATGGACAATTGGCGGACGTGTGACCGGAATTGCTACAAGCTGTGCATTGTACTGTATTTTGTGTCCGTCTAAGAGTACCTGGAGTGCGATTTGCATTTTGTATACGTGGTGCCTTACAATCTCGGCTGTAATGACCTAGTCGTCCACAATTGTAGCAAGTCACTTGTGTATTGTTTCTGGGAGCTGCGAAATTTGGTGCGTTAAAACGAGAGTTTTGTGAATTTACATGTGGTCTAAATCCGTCATTTTTTGGTCGTTGATTGTTATTTTCTGTATTTCGGGAATTTGTCCTGTCATTGTTGTTTGGTAATCTTAATGTCTTAATTAATTCTAACAATATTTCCGTTGTGTCCGACTTAGCTGGGGGTGGAGAAACTAATTCCTGTCTTATTGGTCTAATTAAATTAAGTGATTCCCTAGCGAACTTACAAGCTTTTACAATTGTTTGTTGGAAATTTAAACAATTTTGAGCAACAATATACTGCTTGATCGTTTCTGATTGTAGGCCTCTTATAAATGTCCTCCTAGCCGTTTCCTCTGCATCAAGTGTTATACCCTCGAATCCTGTTGGGTACTTATGTTTGGCTGCTGTTTTGAAGCATCCTAGCTTACGTTCGACTCTATCTCCATATTGTTCTACACTCTCATCCGGGATTTGTACGCAATCCTCAATTTCTCGACGCAATTGAGTCAAATCTTTATAGGGAAGGAACGCATTCTCTAAAATTGTCTTAAACTCCCGAAAACTCCTGACACCTCTTTCCTGAAAAATGTAAGCCGCTTTTCCCCTGAGCTTTCCTCTTATGATTTGATTGAGTACAGCTGGTCTATCCATTTCGTCAGTGCGGAAATATGCCTCATGTGCTAAAGATACGAAATTCTGTAATTCTAAGATCATCTGGTCTCCTTCACCACTGAAATTAGGGACTCCCTGAAAATAAGTTCTATATGTCCGTTCTAAAGGTATTGTCTGATTTGCATTTCCCGATGTGTAACCTAGTTCGTATGTATTGTCCGTTGTCAGTATATTTGATCTTCTGTGGGTATTTCTAGCATCATATAAAATATTATCTTCTAATCGAAAATTGCTATTATTATTTATACCTAATGGAAATTCGGGATTTTAAAAATTGGAAAGCCTTTCAGTACGCGGTATTGCTCCCTGCATTCTAAAATTATTGTCTTGATTATTTCTTTCCGAATTCATTGTATTTTTTATTTTATTATTTAGATTTAAATTTAAATTATTTATTGAATTATTATTACTAACTAAATTATTTTCAAAATTTTGTGTATTTGTTACAATATTACTTAAACTATTAGTACCTTTAATACCTCCTACTGCACCTTCTAATTCTTCACTATTTTCCTCTATTTGTGCTGCTTGTGCTGCAAATGTTACAGATCGTCGTACCTGGTTGTTGCTGGTCGTTGCTGGTTGTCTTGGAGTTGATTCTACCAGGTTTTCGTTTGAAAATTCTAATTCTATATTGACGCTGGAATCTGTGCTGTCGGCAGTGTTGTCAGTTGTTACCAACACTCCGTTAATATCTTTTCTTCCCAATAAAGTTTTATTTACCCAGTCGGTTACAGTATTATTGTTATTTTTATTTTTCTGTTGTCTTGTAATGGGTGCCATAAAACTTTATCTTTTAATTATTTATTCTTTTAGGAGCGAAATGAATCAGTTTTATTATATTTATTTTATTTTATTAAAATATTTATTTTATGAGTTGGCAATAGTTCTTTTTTAAAAAAAACGATTTTTATTTTAATGTTACACGTATATCAGATAATTCACTTCTTTTGAAAATATATATTTTTATTTTTTATTTTTTAATTTATTCAATTTTTTTTAAATTTTAAATTAGTAATTCAATTTCTTTTCGTATTTTACTATATAATATAACAAATTTAAATTTATTTCACAATTTTATTTTACAACATTATAAATTTATTCTCTTTGTTATTATATTATCACTATTTCTTTTTTTGTATTTTTTCTTTACATTGCTATTATACTATTCACTTTTCAATTTAATTTACCAGTTTACTTAATAAATTTTATAACAATTCGATTTCTGTTATATCTTTTAAATACTCAAAATAAATTTACACACAAAAAAAAATTTTTCTTTCTCACTACATACAATATTTATTATGTTATCCCGACGGCAATACACTTTTATTACTATTTAGAAAGGTTTTTACGAATATTTTAAAATAAATTTTCTCGATATTTTAAATATATGATATATATTCATTCTTTAATTAACAAAAAAAATATTTGTTTTCGTATTTATATATTATCAATATATATATTGCTACATACCTTATTTGAATTTTAATATTTTGTTCTTCTCTACATTTTACTATTGTAATCTATTATCACTTTTTTTTATTTTTTAAGAAAATTTTGTTATTTCAATCTATCACACTTTAAATAAATTTCGTCTATTTAGTCACTTTAATTTAATATTTCTTAACAATTTTTTTATATAATTATTTAATCATTCAATAACTATATTTTATATTCTAAAAATTTCTTCTTTAATCACTCAATCACTATTATTTTATATTCTAAAAATTTTTATGCAATGTTCTATAACTTTATTATTTAAAAATCTATTCTTCACTTCAAAATCAATCTAAATTCTTTTTTCTCAATTTATTTAATATTTATTTTTTCAATATAATCAAATCACTAAGTTTTTTAATACAAATATTTTTTAAATTTTAGTTCTACACACTCTTTTTTAATACACAAAATGTTCATTCAACAATAGTAATATATTTTTTTATTAAATGTTGTTTTCCCGTCGGCAAATCACTCTATTTTTTTTTATACTTTTTCAAGCTTAAGCTTTACTTTGGTCGCGAATAAAAAAGTTCTTTTTTACGTAAATATGTAAATTTACGTTAACCGGCTGCGCCAATGTTATGTTTTTATCATAACATAAATACTTACGATAATTTTACATGAACCTTAAAATATTTTATATCAAAAACTTTAATAAAACATTGATTTTATATTATCAAATGGGTTTATTTTTTAATTATCTATATAAAAACGCATTTATAAAACATCGACCGATAAATCTCAAGTACACGAATCAACCCATCAACTTTAGGTTTTCTTTATGTAAAGCCCACGTATATTATAAAACGTGCCTTTGATTTTCCTTTAATTAAATTGAAGGAAAATCAAAGTCCAATATTAGGTCAAATGCCTATTTACCCTGAACTTGAATTAACTAGCAAACTGCTAATTAAGCAAATTCAGAAGGTAAATTATTATTGAAATTAAATTATTAATAAAATTAAATTATTAGGAAATGAAATATCATATTTCTTAAATTTGGAAACAAATTAATTTAGAACTTAAATTTGGAAAATTAAACAGGGTAGGCTTTACATAACATTGTTATGCTAGCCGGGCCATAATTTATATTTTTTTCAAATCAATACTGCAATTTTTTCCTGACCAATATATTTTTACAATAATTTTTTTTTTCTTCAGGTTCTTAAATCCTTTGGGTGGACCACATATTGTTTTAAGGTGTCGGAATCTTTTACCACGTAGCACACTTGACCTTTTTCGGCGACAATGGTACATTTTGTCCAGGGCTTTGCAAATTTCGCGGTAATATTTTTTTCGAAATCGCTTAAAACGTGAGTTCGACGGTAAACAACTTGCCCAGGTAAGTACTTTTTAAAATTTTTATTGGATCGCAGATTATAAGTTTTTTCGTGCCTTTATTGTGCCTTTTCTAGATTCCTAACCACCGCATTCTCATTCAGCGAATTTAATTTTCGAAGCAACTCGTAAGAAGTACCGTCGGTCATCATATGATATCCGAATGTAAGGTAGAATGGAGAAAACCCAGTGGCGTCATGGACGACATTCCGCAGAGCGCACGCAATGTGACTCAGCTTGTCATCCCATTCTTTATGGTTGGTTTGATGTATATACATTCGGATAGCAGTGACGATGTTCCGATTGACTCTTTCCGACGCATTAGCCTGAGGATGGTACGGAGCGGTAAATTTGTGGTTAATATTGTAGGTTTTTATTAATTTTCCAAATTCCTTTGCAGTGAATTGCACACCGTTGTCAAACAACAACACTTCTGGAATGCCGAAAAGATGGACTTCGAATTCCAGGAATTTAATGATCGGACCTGTTGTTGCCTGACGCAAAGGTTTGAGTAACACAAATTTCTAGAATTGGTCAAGAACAATTAATATACAGGTATTTCCTTTTTTAGATCTAGGATATGGACCAAGAAGATCAATGTTAATGTATTGCCACGGACGGACCGGAGGACTTTGGACAACCAGAGGCGGTCTTAAACATGTGTTAGGCGCTTTCGCTTCTTTACAAGCCTCGCACAAAGAAATATAAGTTGTTATTTCATTTCGCATTCTTGGCCAAAAATACATGCGCTGAACCACCCCGAGTGTGCTGACATAAGATCATCATGGAAGTGTTGGATCACGCCGGCTCTTAACGCAGGAGGCACCCACAATTTCCAAACGGGAACATCTGTAAGTTGATGTTCTCGAAAATGTTGCCGTTTGAAAATGACCCCATCCACGATTTTAATGTCTGGGAATTTAGCATGATTATTGGCGAAAATGTTCACGTGGCGTTGATATTCAGGGTCTTGAAATGCCGGATCCTTGGCGTCGACAATATTGATTTCTTTCAACTGGACGGTCATCTCGTCGATTTCTCCACGAGAGAACGCGTCCGCCACAATATTGTCGCTGCCCTTCCGGTCTTCAATTTTGAAATCAAAACCCTGAAGTTTCACCGATTATACATCCAGTCATGCCCAAAAACCGTCTGATCTGTCGCACAATTTTTGGCCTCGGAAAGTTTTGGATGGCGTCGATCTTTTCAGGGTCCGTTTTAATGCCTTCGTGGTCAATAATATGACCTAAATATTTAGTTTCGGTCTGGAAAAATTGGCTTTTCTCGATGTTAATGATTAGTCCAGCTCCCTCAAACACCTTGCTACTTTACTCAAGAACTCCATGTGGGTGTCAAAGTCTTCCGAGAGGATCAAAAGATCATCAAGGTAAACAAAGACATCCTCATGAAGCTCGTAAGGGATAACTTTATCCATAAGCTTGCAAAGTGTTTTCGGGAAGTTGGACAAACCGAAAGGCATTCGTTTGAAATGGTACAACCCACGACCGGGGACAATGAATGCGATTTTGTCTCTGGATTTCTCCTGCAGTTCAACCTGCCAAAACGCCATTTTCAGATCTAAACTAGTGATAAATTTTGTTTTTTTGACTCTACTAAAAATCGAGTTGATGTGAGGAAGTGGATAGGCATCAGTCTTGGTGACGGCATTTGCGGGCGTCAAGGCACAACCTTAGGGTGCCGTTTGTTTTTTTCACCAACGCCAAGGGCGATGCCCACGCACTTCGACTCTCTTCGATTATGTCCTGCTCTAGCATTTTATCTAATTCTAAATCTAATAATTTTTGCATAGGCAGAGATAATGGATACGGACGGACTACCTGAGGTTTCGCATCTCCAACGTCGATTTCGTGTTTAAGATTGCCGGGATGACACCTTGGACACCTATTACCGTAAGTATTTTTGAAACCACAGCGATAACAAAATACTTTTAATGGATGGGGACAATCTCGAAATAGATGTCCCAAATCATCGCAATTAAAACAAATAACATATGTATTTTTGTCGGCAGGTACGACAGTGGCGGACGGAACTCCCGGATGAAATTTATTATCTTGGACGGACGGGACTTCTTTAATTGGAGCGGACGGACTTGGCGGTTCTGGCAGATTGGACTTTTGGAGCACCGGATTTGTAAGTATGTAATTTGAGTCAACGTTCTCCTCCAACTCATGCACATACATTCTACGGGGACGAACTTGGTCCTCGGCTGACTCACCAATTTCCCTCCACTTCCTTTCCAGTCTCTTACAAATTCTATCCAACTGATTAAAGATGGATTCATTGATGCGGCCAATTCGCGTCGCGCTCATGTCCGCGCACACTTTTTATATGAAAATTTGAAATTCTCAATTTTTTTTTTTTCGTCAAGTTTTTCTCTCTCTCGAAAAGTTGATTTATCTTCAACTTTCGTGCCGCACTATTTTGAAAACGTCAGAACAGAAAAATGAAACGACAGAAGATTTAAATGAAATTTTTTTTCATTAATGTCGTTTATTAATTTTATTATTATTTTTGATTTTGTGTATCAAAAATTATTTTAATGGCAATTAATTAATAATAATTCATGACAAAAAAAATTTCACGCGGCACTTTTTATCCGCATCGATGAAGTTCAAGAGAAAAAATAGTTCGACTCAAATGAGTTCAACTTTTTCTATTCGCATCAATAAATCCAGCTTAAGGGTTACAATATTCTCCAAAATCAGAGCTTTTTTGTAACCCGGGTATAGGTTATATGTTCAGAAAGTCATCGTCGGAAATTTCGTGCGTCAGACGAAGACGAAGACGAAGTCCCTCCATGTCCATTCGGAAGTCAGAAATTTTTTCCCGAGAACGTTGCTTCCTGGCTTCCATCAACCGTTTGACATCACCATCATCTTCCCCATCATCGAATTCAATTTTCATGGCCGTTTTCAGGTTGGACCATGACGTGTTCGAATGCCTCCGAATATATTGCCAGTACCAGGTCTCGGCACGGCCCTGAAGGAGTTGATTAATCTACAACACCAAACCTTCCAACGGATATCCATCTCCCTTGGCCAAAGTTTCAATTCGAAAGATGAACTCCGCTAGCGACAGAGCTTTGCCCGAACCATCAAATCAAACCCGCCAGTTAGAAACTGGATTACGACGCCTAAAATGTTCAGAGAGGCGGTCGTCAGGCTTATCGTCGGTATCGCTGAGTGGAAAGGGAGCGACATTAGGTGGTTCCCTCACTGGCCTCCCCCCGCTCAGTGGTGGCATTACAGACGGTGGGTAGCTACGAACAGGAGCAACAAACCGGGGCGCTGCAGCTGGTTCCGAAAAATGTTGTCGAGCAGCGCTTGGAGTTCGGCGATTTTTTGCCGCTGTTCTTCGAGCAGACTGGACATGGCGGAAATTTGCGTGTGATCGAACTGGGACTCCCTCCCGTTCGTCGATTCTTGTCAACATACCATCCTCAGAATACGAATGGTCCGAGCCAAGCATCTGTGCGGTAATGAACTGTTGCTCTGCAATCGGATTGAGCTCCGATTTTAGTTCATTAATAATTCGCCGCACAGATGCCGAGTAATCCTTGCGAGCCGACTTTAAACGATATAATCTATCTTTCACGTGCTGAATTTTTGTTGCTGCGCGGAGCAACAGATCTACTTTCGTTTCTCGAATACTATCACTGACCAGAGAGTGGCAGACAGCGGCTTTGCTTTCGCAAAGTGTAAGTTCAGCGGCGGAATCTGGAATACTAGATTTTGGGGAATGACGACCTATACGTTGCTCGCGCTCTAAGACGGTGCACAATTGAGCGTACTTACTCTGGGCGTTACCCGTCGACCCTATCAACCCACGCAGCTCTAATTCATATTGAATTTCGTCGGGATCTAACCTGGCCGGATCGATATTTGGTTCAGGTATAAAAATTAATTTTTCGCCAAGACTAATTATAATAAAAAATTTATATTTGTAGAATACCACCAGCACACAAAATAATGGCGTGTACCTACCGGCAGCTTAACCGTGATATTTTTTTATTTTAAAATTGTTGAGAAGGGAAAGGGGTAGGGTAGGAATAGGGTTAGGGAGAGGAAACTTCAATGAGAAATATTCCCCCAACACTACAAAAAAAATCTTTGGCAGTACCAATTCACACAAAAAAGTTCAACTTACGTTGAACACAAAATCACACACATGCTAGGACCCCCTTTTAGACTACTAAAAGAGGGTGTCTAACTAGCGGACGGACACTTTGGGGAGGATACGTCAAGGACCACCTTAACGCAGTTTCTAACCTCCCAAAATAAATAAAACAAAGGACACTGGTAGGACAGGTAATGGACAATCAAAACCCTTATCTAACTACCAGTACATAAAATTGCATTGGAACAACCTCCGACCTCTCCCATAGAGCAGGAAGAATACTCCCACGGAAGGGAAAGACGTTGCAGTATTGATCGCCCCTCCATCCGACTTAAGCAACCTCAGATGGAGAACAAAAAAAAATTCGATGTTGAATAATTAATTTTCCAAGCAAATACATAATTGATACCTTCGGGCGACCACCAGTCCACCATAAAATTTTATCATCAAAAAAAATTCTCAAATAAAATAATTTTAGGAATTCGGGTGGCCATCCGTCCATCACACAAAAAAAATTTTCTTCATGAAGTTGATATCAACATCAATAATTAAAATTTCCAAAATTGCCGAATTTGGGCGCCAATTGTAACAATATGATAATTTTTGTACCAAAAAATTACCACCTGTTATCTTAAAGGTAAGTCGGAGTAGGTAACTTCGGAGTTCTAGTGAAGTGGGCGCCAGGTCTAGGGTGACCAACAGCGCATCATTGGACCACTGGGATTTCCTCCTAAGTTTTGCCAGCTTTGCTCAGGCTGTGGGGCGTGAGTCGACCAGTGATCCAAACGGCAATCAATACTACAATACGATGGTGCTTTCAGTAATAGAGATTTTCACAAAAAAAATCTTTAAAGTGAAGCACCATCGTTTAGGGAATGAGGAGAGAAAAGGACAAGAAATCCAAGGCGATCCATCCTGGGGAGTTACTAAAAATCAGCCAGCCATTTTCAAACCAAAAATCAACGAAAAAAAAATTCAAAAACAAACACAGCCCAGCAGCAACTTCTACAAAATTTTCACAAAAAAAAATAATTGAAATCCCAATAAATTATAATAAATAAAAAACAATATGATTTGTATTTTTTTTTTTTTTTTTTTTTATAATAGAGATTAATTTTTCACTAATAGAGATTTTCACAAAAAAATCTTTAAAGTGAAGCACCATCGTTTAGGGAATGAGGAGAGAAAAGGACAAGAAATCCAAGGCGATCCATCCTGGGGAGTTACTAAAAATCAGCCAGCCATTTTCAAACCAAAAATCAACGAAAAAAAAATTCAAAAACAAACACAGCCCAGCAGCAACTTCTACAAAATTTTCACAAAAAAAAATAATTGAAATCCCAATAAATTATAATAAATAAAAAACAATATGATTTGTATTTTTTTTTTTTTTTTTTTTTTTTTTAATAATAATGTAATTTTAAGACAAATGTATTGGTGGTAAATAAAATTTAGTTTATATATAGATATTTAATAATTTTAATAATTTTTTCTTTCTTTTACTATTATTATGGTGTCCCAAAAAAAACAAATTACGTTAATAATTAATTATTTAGAATTTAATAAATATGGATATTTAATGGTAAATAAATAAATAATGAAATAATTAATAAATAACAAAAAAAATAGTAATCGAATAAATAATTACTACATAACGATAAACTTTACTTTACTTATATTTAAAAATTAAATAATTTACAAAAAAAAACGAAGCAAAAGCAACTACAATGACCGCGACACCAATAATAAATATTTAAATAACAAAAAAAAAACAAATTGTACAGTACCTGGTTTAACTGCTTCCATCTCCCGACATGTCTGGATCCGGAACCAGCACCTGGACCTACACAAAAAAATTAAAAAAAAAAACAAATTCACCACCAAAAAAAAAATAAAATTTCCAAAAAAGAACGTGGCCGCTTTTACCGCCGCTCTGCTCGGATTTTTAATGTGGGTAAATACTGGTTTTTCTTTTTCTTCTCGTTGGGTTGTTCTCGGCTGGAACGGACAGTGCAGTGACATTCACATCACAGCACTTAATTTACGATTTAATTTCTTTCAATTTTTATATAAAATATATTTTTTTTTTGTTTAACCCCTTTCAATATTAAATATATTAAAGATATAATCACAGATGTATTATTTTGGAAATTAGATTTTTTTTAATTTTGAAAACAAAATTCACACTAGATTTTCCCTTTTTTTCAGTTTTTTAATAATTGATACCTTCGGGCGACCACCAGTCCACCATAAAATTTTATCATCAAAAAAAATTCTCAAATAAAATAATTTTAGGAATTCGGGTGGCCATCCGTCCATCACACAAAAAAAATTTTCTTCATGAAGTTGATATCAACATCAATAATTAAAATTTCCAAAATTGCCGAATTTGGGCGCCAATTGTAACAATATGATAATTTTTGTACCAAAAAATTACCACCTATTATCTTAAAGGTAAGTCGGAGTAGGTAACTTCGGAGTTCTAGTGAAGTGGGCGCCAGGTCTAGGGTGACCAACAGCGCATCATTGGACCACTGGGATTTCCTCCTAAGTTTTGCCAGCTTTGCTCAGGCTGTGGGGCGTGAGTCGACCAGTGATCCAAACGGCAATCAATACTACAATACGATGGTGCTTTCAGTAATAGAGATTTTCACAAAAAAAATCTTTAAAGTGAAGCACCATCGTTTAGGGAATGAGGAGAGAAAAGGACAAGAAATCCAAGACGATCCATCCTGGGGAGTTACTAAAAATCAGCCAGCCATTTTCAAACCAAAAATCAACGAAAAAAAAATTCAAAAACAAACACAGCCCAGCAGCAACTTCTACAAAATTTTCACAAAAAAAAATAATTGAAATCCCAATAAATTATAATAAATAAAAAACAATATGATTTGTATTTTTTTTTTTTTTTTTTTTTTTATAATAGAGATTAATTTTTCACTAATAGAGATTTTCACAAAAAAATCTTTAAAGTGAAGCACCATCGTTTAGGGAATGAGGAGAGAAAAGGACAAGAAATCCAAGGCGATCCATCCTGGGGAGTTACTAAAAATCAGCCAGCCATTTTCAAACCAAAAATCAACGAAAAAAAAATTCAAAAACAAACACAGCCCAGCAGCAACTTCTACAAAATTTTCACAAAAAAAAATAATTGAAATCCCAATAAATTATAATAAATAAAAAACAATATGATTTGTATTTTTTTTTTTTTTTTTTTTTTTTAATAATAATGTAATTTTAAGACAAATGTATTGGTGGTAAATAAAATTTAGTTTATATATAGATATTTAATAATTTTAATAATTTTTTCTTTCTTTTACTATTATTATGGTGTCCCAAAAAAAAACAAATTACGTTAATAATTAATTATTTAGAATTTAATAAATATGGATATTTAATGGTAAATAAATAAATAATGAAATAATTAATAAATAACAAAAAAAATAGTAATCGAATAAATAATTACTACATAACGATAAACTTTACTTTACTTATATTTAAAAATTAAATAATTTACAAAAAAAACGAAGCAAAAGCAACTACAATGACCGCGACACCAATAATAAATATTTAAATAACAAAAAAAAAACAAATTGTACAGTACCTGGTTTAACTGCTTCCATCTCCCGACATGTCTGGATCCGGAACCAGCACCTGGACCTACACAAAAAAATTAAAAAAAAAAACAAATTCACCACCAAAAAAAAAATAAAATTTCCAAAAAAGAACGTGGCCGCTTTTACCGCCGCTCTGCTCGGATTTTTAATGTGGGTAAATACTGGTTTTTCTTTTTCTTCTCGTTGGGTTGTTCTCGGCTGGAACGGACAGTGCAGTGACATTCACATCACAGCACTTAATTTACGATTTAATTTCTTTCAATTTTTATATAAAATATATTTTTTTTTTTTTTTAACCCCTTTCAATATTAAATATATTAAAGATATAATCACAGATGTATTATTTTGGAAATTAGATTTTTTTTAATTTTGAAAACAAAATTCACACTAGATTTTCCCTTTTTTTCAGTTTTTTTTTTTTTGTTGTTCGCTTCTTTATTATTATTTTTTGAAGATTTGGAGTTTGTAATCTCCAAAAACAAATTTCCCGACAGGCCACTAAAATGTTTTTTTTTTCTCAGACCCGTTCTACTGATTTTTTTCTCTATTATGTTATTTTCTTTAGTTTATTATAAAAATTTTCTTTTCCGCCGCGGCTATTTAATTTTTTTTTTAAATAAATATTTTTTTCCCAAAGAAAAACTTTCCAAAGAAAATTACAATTAACAATTTCAAAAAAAACTTAAAAAAAAAAATAAAAAAAAAATCCACACAAATTATCTGGCCGTCCCCAACCAAATTTTTTCTCGACTCCCCAAAACAATAATCATTTTCAAATTTTTCATTTCGAAAAAACTATTGTTTCCCCGATCACGCGATCTCTTGACTTTCGGAATCAAAACATGGCCCAGAAGGGCAACAAAGGTTGTCTATTGTTTTCTGTTCCGAAAATCAAGAGACCGCAGCGCTGACGGGAATTTCGAAACCTATCAATATGGCTACCCACCTAACCAAATTTACCTCCGCGCCTGTCCACTGACTGACATCTGAGATGTGACAAGCCGGTATTCAACTAACATAAGATGAACGATGTAAACAAATAATAAATAAGGTAATTTTTTTAATGATTGTATTTTAATAATTTTTAATATCTTTTTAGAAAATAATATACAAAAAAAACTACACGGTGTCACACTCTATTGATAATAACATTATCAAAAGTATAATTTGAAATCACTGGTGTTTTACGTCGAGTGTAACTAATTATTGCACACTTATCAACATTTAATGATAAATTATTAATATTACACCAGCTTTTAAAAGAGTCTAGGTCCTTTTGTAGTGTAATATCATCATTTAACTTATCTTATTATGGAATTTCATATCATCGGCGTAAATTCCCAATTTCTGGGACACCAGAGTTGGCATAATAGGGTTCTGAAATTTCAGATCTAAATTTAACACAATATTTTCTATTTATCAGATATGAATTTATCCACTTAATTAAGAAATCAAGAAAACCTAATTTTTTTAGTTTAAAGCATATTACACTATGAGGTAACAAATTGAAAACTTTACTTAAATCAGTATAGATGACATCAGTCTGATACCCAGCCTACATATTATTGAGGAAAGAAGAACATGATTCTACTAAGTTGGTTACAGTGGATCTATTTTACATGAAACCGTGTTGATTAGGTACTAATAGTCCTGAACAGTAACTATAGATGGAATCATAACTCATTAGCTCAAATAACTTAGGAATAGTAGATAGTTTAGCAATAGGTCTATAATTGGTAATATCATTTTTTGAATCCTTTTTGTAATAAACGATGTTTTTTTTTCTAATAAACGATGTTTTCCAAAATTCTGGAAATTGCCCACTATTTAAAGATTTATTAAATAGAATTCTCAGTGGAGATGCTAAAGAATTTGCACAGTTCTTAAGAATGGATTCAGGTACATTATCTGGACCTGGAAATTTATCATTACTCAGTTTTTCCATGTATTTTTTTACCTGTTGAACTGAGAAATTGAGTGATGATAGGGGCATCTCCCGATAACTATGCATATATTGAAAATTTGATTCATCAGCTATACAAGGAGTATCAGAGTATGTACTACAGAAGAAATCTTTAATGTATTTTGAAATAAGTATCGGATCCTTGTAGATTGTCCTTGAAATGTCATAAAATTTGGAAATTGATCTGACTTTCTTTTAGAATTAACAAACTTCCAAAAGGATTTAGGATTAGTTTTAATTTGAGCAGCCATATTAATTAGATAGTTATTATAATTGCTATCCAACAAAATTTTAAACATATTATGGAAATTAACGAATTCAAGATATGCTTCACTCGTTTTTAATTTTAAGTATTTTTTTCAAGCCCTATTTTTTTTGTTTCTAAGCTGTTTTAAGTCGTGATTATAACAGGCCAGACTTGAACTAAAGCCTTTGTCACGTACTGATGGTACATACATGTTAAAACCATGTAATAGGATTTCATAAAATTTATTTACAGCATCGTCAATATCACAACATAACAGTTAAGTATCAAAATCAATAGATATTAAGTAATTGTTTAAAGCACAAAAGTCTGTTTTTAGAAAATTATGTCTATAAGATATACTAAAAGACGAATCAATAGGGCTATTGAAACAATAAGAAAAACTAATAGGTGGATGGAAATTGTCAATATTTACTAAAGGTGTAACATTGTTAATTTCAGTCAGATTTATCACAATCTGAAGTAAAAAAAAGATCCAACTGAACACCATAAATATATTTTGTATATGATACTTGCTGAAGATTATTTGAATTAAGTCCATCTACAAGAGTATATACTGAAGCATTTGTTAAATAACCAGGATTTAGAAAACATTCTTCATCGTGTGGTGACCAGGTTAAATCTGGAAGATTAAAATCACCACTTACCATGATTGAATTCATAGACGAAGAAATGTAGTCAATAGCCTGACTAAATTTAGAATATATATCTATTATAGAGTTAGGAGGAGTATAACAGCAAATAATGAAAATAGATTTAAAAGCAAGATCTATTCTAATTGCTACTATCTCTAGTTCAGGAAATTGAGACAATGAGATCTCATTCACATTAAAAGTATTTTTAATGGCGATCAATACACCCCCCCCTTTAGGTACTATTCCATTATTATTATTATTATTAATGTCAGCTATGCTGTTATATCTATCATTTATATATCAGAGAAAGAGTAATCAAATAACTCTAAAGAATTAATTCCATCGTGCAACCAAGTTTCAGTGAGAGCAAAGATGTCAAAGTCTAATAATTTAGTGTTAAAGACTTTCGCAGTTTTAGTGCGAAGTCCTCTCACATTTTGGTAATAGAAAGTTAAATTTTTCAGTGAGTTATTTGAACCACGGCTAACAGGATTAATTTCAATTAAGTTATTAGGAACAAGGCCGAAAATATTTATACTCAGTTTCACTTATTCTTTGAAGATCTTCTCTTCTTTTATTAGAAATATGATTTCTAAATGCTTTCAAATCAGCCAATACATCATCATGAGAAATACCCAGATCTTCATGAAACTTAACATAAAGTTTGAGCAAAATTTTATGATCTATTGGAAGACCTTCAGCTTTTATCTGAGTTCTGACATTAGTATATGTATTTCCAAGAACACATGTTCACGCGTTCTATGTTCATGGAAACGCGTTCTATGTTCATGGAAAAGACTCATGACATACAAATTATCTCCCTTTTCCACGGAATTTTTTTTCATCCTAATAACGGGGGGGAATTAAAGGATTTACAAAATTGGGATTGAGCTGATTTGTATTAGTATTTGAAGTAGTGTTAGTGAGGATTGAATTAGTACTAGTAAAAATACTAACTGTACTGTTAACAGGATTTAGAGAGCTAGTAGCAGGATGGTTAGTTGAGGGGTTAGGAATGTAACTAGTAGTGAGAGTGATTATGGAGCTAGTAGAGGGTTAGTTAGTTGTGGAAGGGTTAGGAATATAGCTAGTAGTGGGAGTGATTATGGAGCTAGTAGAGGGATATTTAGTTGAAACGTTAGGATTGTTAACATAACTAGTAGTGGGAGTGTTAATAGAGATATTAGTACTAGGCAAAGTATTACATATAACACCACATGATGTTAAAGGTTTACCAGCCATAAAAGTCTCACCTTGTGTAAAATTTGTTTTAGGTTTATTATTACAATTTAGTGTCATAATATTTGAAGAACTATCAAAATTATCAATATCGTTATCACTAATATTACCATTATCATTACTATAATTGTACTACCATTATCATTACTATAATTGTAACTATTACAATTATTATTGTTATTATTATTATTAACATAATTATAATTATTATTATTATTATTACTACTACTATTACTGGTATTATTGGCACTAAAACTATTTATTAGTGGACTATGGAAAGTAATTGGTACGGTAGACGGTAGAATTGTGGTAAGAAAGATGAAGCTTACTGCTGCGTTAACAGTGGTAGAGGTGGAAGTGATTGTGGTTGCTGAAGAGTAAATTCCCCAATCACTTTTTTTCTATTAATATTATTATTATTATTAAGAATAGTTGTTTTTTTAGCTTTCCGTTTATTATTATTATTTTTATTATTATTATAGTTATTACATAAATTATTGTTATTATTATTATTATTATTATTATTATATTTTTGATTTTTGAATCATGTTCAATAACCTGCCTATGGTGGGAATCGAACTCAGAAAAAATAATTTTTGTTTAACAAGTCGTTGTCGACGCCTGTACCTATTGAGCCATCGACCGTCTTGTATTTCATATTATTATAAATGCATACCAATACCCATGAATTAATATAACGTGAAAGTGTAATTTTGTTTTGTTCTTCTCTTCTTTGTACATAATTTTATGTATATATAGTGAACAGTAAAAATGTATATGTACATAGCAACTACGAGGAAAATGCATTTTTCAAAAAAAATATTTTGTCTTGTGTGGGCTTATCAGCAAATTTTTTATTTTTATAATAAATATATTTTTCAACATAAGAATATTAAAATTTGCTCAATATGAAAATACAGTACACTCGCAAAATAATGAATACCCGTGCAGCGCATTATATAAACAGGAAAATAGAAGAGGAATTGTCAGACCTTATAGTTTTTCACTTTTGTTAAATTTGATGTATGCTTTTTTTTCATCTGTTCTGCTAATTGTCTAGGATAGTACCTGGTCAATTCTCTTTTTCCTCTGATAAAAAAATTTACAAAAAAAAGATCTGCCTATGGTGGGGATCGTACTCAGAAAAAAAATATACTATTTTATTAAAAAATATATTTTACATATATGAGCCCTAACAACTATGTATTCGGACACATAGAATTTTTTTTCGTTATTTTTTTCAAACTTATATTTCTCCGGTTCTTTTGGAGCTATTATTATGTTTAAATATTCATTTTAATGGTTAGTCCCTCTACTATAATAATAAATAAAAAACAAAATAATTTTTAAATATTTTTAGTAAAAACAAATATATAAAACCAAAATAACTTCTTTTTTCATAAAAAAATCTTGACAATTTTTAGTTCGGACACCTATTCTTTTGCTGAAATTACTGCTTGCACTCTGTTTGGCATAGAATTAACGAGCTGTTGACACTCTTCAATTGTAATGGTACTCCAAATTTCTCTTATTTTTTCCTTTAAGCTTTGAACACTTCTTTGTGGATTATTCCGCAATTTTCTTTTCATAATTCCCCACATTGATTCTATTGGATTTAGATCTGGACTTGATGAAGACCAGTCTAAAACATTAATTTTTTGATATTTCAACCAATTTTTTGTAGCTTTCGCCGTGTGGGAGGATGCGCCATCCTGCTGAAATGTGAATTCACCCATAGTTGATAATTTATTTATTGACGGCAATAGATTTTCCTCGATGATATTTATATATTTTTGGGCGTTTACAGTGCCATCGATGAACTGCAAATTTCCCGCACCTTTAGCAGAAAAACAACCCCAAACCATGACACTCGCAGGAAATTTTACTGTTCGTTTTAAACAATCTTTATGGTACGTCTCAGATTTTTTTCGAATAACTCTTTTTCTAGAGTCCCCAACACACACATCAAATTTAGGTTCGTCGCTAAATATGATGGAGTTCCATTGCCTCTGAACCCAAAATCGCCTTTCCTTTGCCCATAATAAACGCTTTTTCTTTTGCCTATTGCAGTTTATTTTTTAATAATATTTTTAAAATTACTTGAAAACACCTTCACATTACCTTATAAAATCCATAATTCAATTTGTGAATCCATTTTCGTGTAGTTTCTCGAGAAACACGTTTTTCTATTTGGTTAGACCATTTTTCTGTTATATCTCGAACAGTACTTCTTCGATTTTTAATACAAATAGAACCTAAAACACGTGTATCTCGCTCTGTAAATGAAGATTTTCGACCACATTTTTTAGTAGTTTCCGTTGAATTTGTTAATTTAAACTTTTTAATAATATCAGACACAGTAGATTTTGGAATATTAACTTCTTTTGCAATTTGACGTATACTTTTACCTGGATTTGTTTTGTAAATAATTAATTTTCTTATTTCGTCACAAATTGCTTTGCCGCGAGCCATTTTCGAAATGAATAATGGCAAAAAAATTATTTTTGTGTTATTAAAAATTCTATTATTATTCCTATTATTAGAATAACGGGATATATTAACTATAGAAAGAGTACAAATTACAATATAATAGGGTGTCCGAACTAAAAATTGTCAAGATTTTTTTATGAAAAAAGAAGTTGTTTTGGTTTTATATATTTTTTTTACTAAAAATATTTAAAAATTATTTTGTTTTTTATTTATTATTATAGTAGAGGGACTAACCATTAAAATGAATATTTAAACATAATAATAGCTCCAAAAGAACCGGAGAAATATAAGTTTGAAAAAAATAACGAAAAAAAATTCTATGTGTCCGAATACATAGTTGTTAGGGCTCGTATATGTATGTAAATCAATATACATACTTCAAAGCATGTGTTTTTGGGAATTTATATTTTTTTCGAAATGTATTTTTGCCATGTTGTTTTAGCTGGTATCACGGCCTCTAAATATTAGATAATAATTTTCGGCATTTATAAGACGTAGCTCTTCATCATTTGTGATGGTTAAGGCTATTCTTGTTGGTAGAAATATTATAAGTTTTTTCCCAAATCCTGCATCCTCTAGTATGGCTATTACACTTCTACCATATTGTGTTATTTTAAAAGCAAATTAAATAACCCTGTAGACTTTTCCAATACCCAAATCGTCTAATGTAGAATAGACTGCGTCGTCTACACCTGCTGCTACCTTTTCAAAATTATTTAAAAAATCATGTAAAATATTAAAATTATATATATTATATATATATATTACGAATATTTAAAAATATGTCTTACCATTTACTACTATCTAGTTTTATTGTTAAACTGGTAGTTTTAACATAAAGTTTTCTGTATTTATATCAAAAAATTTATAGCAAATAGACAAACCTGTTACAATTTACATAATCAAGGCTTTATGTAAAGGATTTTTAATATAAATCTATATATAATTATGAAAAGTAAAAAATAATTACACTTTTAAAAATAAATTCCTTGATATTATGTATTTATTAATTGTATACAGCATTAACTATTTTGTATTATAAAAACCAAACCTGTTTTATATCATTTACATATTATTAAATATCTTCCGATATTATGTTAAATAAACACTTAATTATTCTACTTTTTAAACAAATGACAATTATAAATTTTTTACCCTATGTTACAATGTTGTAAAGTAGTTTTAATAAAGTTTATTTTTATTATGCTGTAGTTATTTATGTTAAAATGATGCTAATAATTTAAATATGCTATAACTTTTATAATTGTAAATAATTACTAGGTTTTAAAACGTTTATTAAAACTAGCCCTTTTATAGCTTTTAATAATAATTACAGTTTAAAATAAATTTAAAATAAAGAGTTTTATCTTTATACATCATACAACAATGTTGCAAATCAATATTTGCATAATTGTAAATGTAATTAAATTTTGTACAAAGGTTCAAGATCACGTCGATAATTGCATGTTGTATTAAAATTTAAGTTTATTATGTTGTATTTATTTTATGTTAAAATGTTGTTATAATATAAGTAGTTATGGGGCCACGATGTGCAAGGAACTAAATCGGCCATATATCACCAAAGAGTTTGGGTGTGGTCAATGGGTGTCAGGTTTCATTAGGTTAAATGGTGTGGTTAATGGGTGCGGTTAATGGGTGTGGTTAATGGTGTTAAATGAAGCGAATTGGTGCGTTTAAGGGTGTGGTTAATGGTGTTCAATGGTGCAGTTAATAGGTGCCATTAATGAGGTGCCATTGATCAATTAGTGATTAATGGTGTTGTATATATGCATATAGTATGCAATGGAGCTACAAAAGTGAAAGGCGATATTTTGTAATTTTGTGTATGCGATCGAAAAGATAATTGCGTACAATTTGCATAGTATTTTTTATATATGAGATTTTGGTGAAAGAATAATATGACCTTGGTTTTTTTTGTGTTTTGTTTTGTAAACGATACTATGCATTAACGTATTTTTATTTAGTTTTTTGATATTTTGTAATTTTGTGTATGCGATTGAAAAGATCATTGTGTACAATTATTTACAATTATTAAAATTAAAAGATACAATTATTTGCATAGTATTTTTTATATATGAGATTTCGATGAATGAATAATATGACCTTGGTTTTTTGTGTTTTGTTTTGTAAACGATACTATGCATTGATTAAGGTATTTTTTATTTAATTTTTCTTCGCTGAAAACTTGCTTTTTTTGTATATGCAAAGAAGTTGTCTTGCATCCACAAAATATAGTATATACATATATATATATATATATATATTACATTATATTGTAAAAAATTTTGCCACAAAAGTGAAAGGCAATATTTGGTAATTTTGTGTATGCAATCGAAAAGAACATTGTGTGTATATTTGCATAGTATTGTTGTACATATGAGTGTTAAATGGTGTTCAATGGTTCGGTTAATAGGTGCCATTAATGAGGCGCTATTGATTTAAATTAGTGGTTAATAGCTTTGTATGTATATATGCATATATGTTGTATTTGGTTGTGACAAAAGGTGAATGGATGATCTTGATAATTTTGTTTTTGAAAATATTTATTGTTAACACTTAATAATATATATATATATATATATATATATATATATGTATATTGTTAAATTATAATATTCTGATCAGTCTATAAAATGTCACTGACTAAGTCTGATATAGTAGTAATTTCTAATTTTTTAAGCGAATATAAACCTTTTTTGTCCGAGTATCATATAACAAAATTAGAAAATCTTGTTGAGACATTAAAGTTACTAGTTGAAAATGGTGTGAAAAAGTCGCAATTCGGTGAACATTATAGTAATTGTATTTGGGCCAATAATAATGCAACATCGGGGCCTGATACATGTGTTTGTATATCAATAACATATAAATATAGAAAAGCTTTAAAGGTGATAAAAGGTTTTAAAAATAATTACGAAAATTTAGTAAGAAAAATTGATGAATTAAAATTGTTAATATGCTACCATTCAGACTTATAATAATGAATGCAATGACAACATATTAATAGTATTGGATGATTTAATGCTCGAGACTTATAATAAACAAATATGTGAATTGTTTACAAAAGGTTCACATCACAAAAATCTGTCAATTATTTAATACAAAATATTTTTCATCAGGGTAAATATTGTCGAGATATTTCATTGAATGCTAAATATCTTGTTTTATTTAAGAACCCCCGCGACAAATCATAGATTACACCTTTGGCAAATTTTTCCAGAAAAAACAAGAGAATTTACAAAAGTATATAATGAGGTCACATCGCGTCATTGTGTTAGACTTAACACAAAACATCAATGAATTGTACCGTATACGTTGTAATATATTTAAAAAAAATTATTGCGTTTGTTATTGTACCTCAAATGATTTAAATAACAGAATTTACTGTGACAAATATGAAACGATTGCAGAAAAACCATCATATTTTACGATTGTTAAAAAATCCGAATAAAAATCTACGTAATAGTATATTGAAGTCATGTCATGATGACGTTATAACGACTTTGATTGGAATGGCAATTAATACTTTAAATGGGAATAATAAAATATAAAAAAAAAAGTTAAAATTTTTAAAAACACATAAAAAAAGCTGCCAAGTTGGAAGAGTGCTTCATATCCCCTTTTAGATCAACCTAGGCTTTAATAAAAACAAAGAATTAACTAAAAGTTATAATATTTTATAAAACTACGTTTTTTTCACAATTTAAAAGTAAATATATTTTATGTTCTTATATAAAACTTATGATGTTATTTATATAAAATTTGTACGAATAATAAAAATGATCAAATTCTTATCTATATCGCATGGTTGAATTTATGATAAAAGACAATATATATATATATATATATATTGCTTTATATATTGTAAATATATTAAGCTTTGTGGTGCGGTCTAAATTTCGAAAAAAATTTTTTCGAGATTTTGATTTTTCTGGACTTTTTAGTTGTCTGGGATTCAGAATCAGCAAAAAACATACGTGTCCGCCAAAAATGTTTACCCCTTTCCCTTTTATTATGGGTGAGGGGGTAATTTTATGAAAGAGGCTGCAGCACCTCAGCGGGGGACTGGATTGAAAAAATGAGAAATTATTTTCTTAAAAATACTATCTTACAACTTGTGCCAAAAATTTATTTCCCTACCTGCAACCCCCTCTAAGCTACATCACTTAGAAATGTTACATTTCAAAATTTATTATATAGTTTATGAAAATTGAATATTTTCCCTTTTCATATGGGTGAGGGGGTATATCTATTAAACAGGCTGCTATACCTCGGCGGCGGACTGGATTGAAAAAATGAGATATTTTTTTCTCAAAAATACACACCTACACCTTCTATACAAAATTGAGACACGTACCTTCAACCCTCTTCATTTTACAGGGGGAAAATGTTCGAAATTTATAGAATAAACACATGTACATATTACATTTCGAGTATTTAGTATAAATATGGTATTACAAATTCGAGTACTTATTTATAAAAACTTGATTGTAATTTTAAATTGTACAACTTTGGGAGTTTTGTAAAAATCATAATTTTTATTTAAATCTTCCGATATTATGTTAAATAAACACTTAATTATTCTACTTTTTAAACAAATGACAATTATAAATTTTTTACCCTATGTTACAATGTTGTAAAGTAGTTTTAATAAAGTTTATTTTTATTATGCTGTAGTTATTTATGTTAAAATGATGCTAATAATTTAAATATGCTATAACTTTTATAATTGTAAATAATTACTAGGTTTTAAAACGTTTATTAAAACTAGCCCTTTTATAGCTTTTAATAATAATTACAGTTTAAAATAAATTTAAAATAAAGAGTTTTATCTTTATACATCATACAACAATGTTGCAAATCAATATTTGCATAATTGTAAATGTAATTAAATTTTGTACAAAGGTTCAAGATCACGTCGATAATTGCATGTTGTATTAAAATTTAAGTTTATTATGTTGTATTTATTTTATGTTAAAATGTTGTTATAATATAAGTAGTTATGGGGCCACGATGTGCAAGGAACTAAATCGGCCATATATCACCAAAGAGTTTGGGTGTGGTCAATGGGTGTCAGGTTTCATTAGGTTAAATGGTGTGGTTAATGGGTGCGGTTAATGGGTGTGGTTAATGGTGTTAAATGAAGCGAATTGGTGCGTTTAAGGGTGTGGTTAATGGTGTTCAATGGTGCAGTTAATAGGTGCCATTAATGAGGTGCCATTGATCAATTAGTGATTAATGGTGTTGTATATATGCATATAGTATGCAATGGAGCTACAAAAGTGAAAGGCGATATTTTGTAATTTTGTGTATGCGATCGAAAAGATAATTGCGTACAATTTGCATAGTATTTTTTATATATGAGATTTTGGTGAAAGAATAATATGACCTTGGTTTTTTTTTGTGTTTTGTTTTGTAAACGATACTATGCATTAACGTATTTTTATTTAGTTTTTTGATATTTTGTAATTTTGTGTATGCGATTGAAAAGATCATTGTGTACAATTATTTACAATTATTAAAATTAAAAGATACAATTATTTGCATAGTATTTTTTATATATGAGATTTCGATGAATGAATAATATGACCTTGGTTTTTTGTGTTTTGTTTTGTAAACGATACTATGCATTGATTAAGGTATTTTTTATTTAATTTTTCTTCGCTGAAAACTTGCTTTTTTTGTATATGCAAAGAAGTTGTCTTGCATCCACAAAATATAGTATATACATATATATATATATATATATATATATATATTACATTATATTGTAAAAAATTTTGCCACAAAAGTGAAAGGCAATATTTGGTAATTTTGTGTATGCAATCGAAAAGAACATTGTGTGTATATTTGCATAGTATTGTTGTACATATGAGTGTTAAATGGTGTTCACTGGTTCGGTTAATAGGTGCCATTAATGAGGCGCCATTGATTTAAATTAGTGGTTAATAGCTTTGTATGTATATATGCATATATGTTGTATTTGGTTGTGACAAAAGGTGAATGGATGATCTTGATAATTTGAAAATATTTATTGTTAAAATAGTTTTTGAAAATATTTATTGTTAAATTCTTGTTAACACTTAATAATATATATATATATATATATATATATATATGTATATTGTTAAATTATAATATTCTGATCAGTCTATAAAATGTCACTGACTAAGTCTGATATAGTAGTAATTTCTAATTTTTTAAGCGAATATAAACCTTTTTTGTCCGAGTATCATATAACAAAATTAGAAAATCTTGTTGAGACATTAAAGTTACTAGTTGAAAATGGTGTGAAAAAGTCGCAATTCGGTGAACATTATAGTAATTGTATTTGGGCCAATAATAATGCAACATCGGGGCCTGATACATGTGTTTGTATATCAATAACATATAAATATAGAAAAGCTTTAAAGGTGATAAAAGGTTTTAAAAATAATTACGAAAATTTAGTAAGAAAAATTGATGAATTAAAATTGTTAATATGCTACCATTCAGACTTATAATAATGAATGTAATGACAACATATTAATAGTATTGGATGATTTAATGCTCGAGACTTATAATAAACAAATATGTGAATTGTTTACAAAAGGTTCACATCACAAAAATCTGTCAATTATTTAATACAAAATATTTTTCATCAGGGTAAATATTGTCGAGATATTTCATTGAATGCTAAATATCTTGTTTTATTTAAGAACCCCCGCGACAAATCATAGATTACACCTTTGGCAAATTTTTCCAGAAAAAACAAGAGAATTTACAAAAGTATATAATGAGGTCACATCGCGTCATTGTGTTAGACTTAACACAAAACATCAATGAATTGTACCGTATACGTTGTAATATATTTAAAAAAAATTATTGCGTTTGTTATTGTACCTCAAATGATTTAAATAACAGAATTTACTGTGACAAATATGAAACGATTGCAGAAAAACCATCATATTTTACGATTGTTAAAAAATCCGAATAAAAATCTACGTAATAGTATATTGAAGTCATGTCATGATGACGTTATAACGACTTTGATTGAAATCGCAATTAATACTTTAAATGGCAATAATAAAATATAAAAAAAAAAGTTAAAATTTTTAAAAACACATAAAAAAAGCTGCCAAGTTGGAAGAGTGCTTCATATCCCCTTTTAGATCAACCTAGGCTTTAATAAAAACAAAGAATTAACTAAAAGTTATAATATTTTATAAAACTACGTTTTTTTCACAATTTAAAAGTAAATATATTTTATGTTCTTATATAAAACTTATGATGTTATTTATATAAAATTTGTACGAATAATAAAAATGATCAAATTCTTATCTATATCGCATGGTTGAATTTATGATATAAGACAATATATATATATATATATATATTGCTTTATATATTGTAAATATATTAAGCTTTGTGGTGCGGTCTAAATTTCGAAAATTTTTTTTTCGAGATTTTGATTTTTCTGGACTTTTTAGTTGTCTGGGATTCAGAATCAGCAAAAAACATACGTGTCCGCCAAAAATTTTTACCCCTTTCCCTTTTATTATGGGTGAGGGGGTAATTTTATGAAAGAGGCTGCAGCACCTCAGCGGGGGACTGGATTGAAAAAATGAGAAATTATTTTCTTAAAAATACTATCTTACAACTTGTGCCAAAAATTTATTTCCCTACCTGCAACCCCCTCTAAGCTACATCACTTAGAAATGTTACATTTCAAAATTTATTATATAGTTTATGAAAATTGAATATTTTCCCTTTTCATATGGGTGAGGGGGTATATCTATTAAACAGGCGGCGGCGGACTGGATTGAAAAAATGAGAAATTATTTTCTCAAAAATACACACCTACACCTTCTATACAAAATTGAGACACGTACCTTCAACCCTCTTCATTTTACAGGGGGAAAATGTTCGAAATTTATAGAATAAACACATGTACATATTACATTTCGAGTATTTAGTATAAATATGGTATTACAAATTCGAGTACTTATTTATAAAAACTTGATTGTAATTTTAAATTGTACAACTTTGGGAGTTTTGTAAAAATCATAATTTTTATTTAAATCTTCGTTTTCACTAAATCCTAGGTGGATCAAAAGGGTATATGAAGCACTCTTCCAACTTGGCAGCTTTTTTTTCGTAGGTAGGTGGGGAAATCTTTTAAAGAAGGGTCCGCTATAACTATATTTCAAAGCTAATATCTAATCTAAGACTTTTGCGAAAAATTTGAATTTCACGAGCCACGTAATATATATAAAAATATTTACTATTGTAAATATATGAAGCTTTGTGGTGCGGTCTAAATTTCGAAAATTTTTTTTTCGAGATTTTGATTTTTCTGGACGTTTTAGATGTCAGGGATTCAGAATCAGCAAAAAAAAAATCCGTGTCCGCCGTACGCAAGTCCGTGTCCGCCGTACGCAAAGTAAAAATACACTTTTTTAAACGCTTAGAAATAGTATAAGCACTCGTGCGATTTGTACAAAAATTACAACATATATAAAGTAAGGATGGAAATTTATGTATATGGTATCCTTTTTTGAATAATTTCCCTGCAACTCCTCCTAGCGGGGCGTTGAAAATTCACAATTTTGTGTACTTCAAAAAAATACCCCTAAATATGGTCGGATCTTTACATTGTTTTACAGGTATATGTATAGACGCCATGTAATGAAGATTGTAAAAATTTTCTCGCCCCCTTATTTTATAGTAATATTAAAACAAAAATTTTGAAATTTGAAATGGCTATAAAACCGGTTTTAATTCATATAAAATATTGTTAATTCTAACATAGATACAGCAGGTCAGTGCCTTTCGATTTCATATGACAAATTTACACCCCCACCTTCTTTAAGTGGGTGGGGGGGCTAATGTATGAAAAAAGCTACACACCTTGAGAGGGGAAATGCATTGAAAAAATGAGAAACCATGTTCTTAAATATACTATGTTACACATTCTGCTTAAAAATCAGCCTCGTACCTTAACCCCCCTGGATTTTACAGGTGAAAGAATTTGTATGGGACTACTAAAATTGATTTTTTTGTATTTAAAATGACTATAAAATAAGCCACATTTAAAATAGGGTCTTATATCTTGTAGGTTTGGTATAATAGATTGGTATCTTTCGAAACCATTCAAAAATTTTTCAATAATAGATTGGTTTCTTTCGAAACCATTCAAAAATTTTACCCCTTTCCCTTTTATTATGGGTGAAGGGGTAATTTTATGAAAGAGGCTGCAGCACCTCATCGGGGGACTGGATTGAAAAAATGAGAAACTAATTTCTTAAATATACAATTGTACATCTTGTGCGAAAAATTTATTTCCCTATCTGCAACCCCCTCTAAGCTACATCACTTAGAAATGTTACATTTCAAAATTTATTATATAGTTTATGAAAATTGAATTTTTGATATTTAAAATGGTTATAAGATATGTCACATTACAGATAGGGTCTTATATTTTTAAAGTTAGGTATAATAAGTTGGTATCTTTCGAAACCATTCGAAATTTTTACCCCTTTCCCTTTTATTATGGGTGAGGGGGTAAGTTTATGATAGAGGCTGCAGCACCTCAGCGGGGGACTGGATTGAAAAAATGAGAAATTGTTTCCTCAAAAATACACACCTACACCTTCTATACAAAATTGAGACACGTACCTTCAACCCTCTTCATTTTACAGGGGCAAAAATTTCGAAATTTATAGATAAAAACATATGTATATTACATTTCCAGTATTTAGTATATATACATATATATGTATAGTATTACAAATTCGAGTACTTATTTATAAAAACTTGATTGTAATTTTAAATTGTACCACACTGGGAGTTTTGTAAAAATCATAATTTTTATTTAACTCTTCGTTTTCACTAAATCCTAGGTAGATCAAAAGGGTATATGAAGCACTCTTCCAAATATTTAAAATGTCGAAATTTTTACCCCTGTAAAATGAAGAGGGTTGAAGGTACAGGTTTCGTTTTTATGTACAAGGTGTAGAATAGTATTGTGAAGAAACCAATTTTTAACTTTTTTGATATAGTCTCCCGCATAGGGTATATTTCTTATTTCATTAATACACCCCCTCCTCTACTTTAATAAATTGGTGGTTTATAATTTTAAGTGATTTCGCAAGGTTTGAAATTATGGTACCTGGCATAGAAGTAAGAAAGTCGTACATAAACTCTGGACCATTTTATAGCCATTTTGAATTTCAAAAATTTTACTTTGAAAATATCGAAATTCAAATTCAACTGACATAAAGAGGGTTGACGGGGTTGGACTGATTTTTTTATACAAGTTGTAAAATTTCATTGTTAAAAAAGTGTTTTTTCATTTTTTAAATTATCCCCGCGATAGGCATGGAGCTTGTTTTCTAAATATACCCCCTCCTCCACCAAAAAAGAGCAGCATGTTAAAATTTGGAGTGATTTGGATTACCACAAACCTATTGCACCCAATTTATAAATTTCAAGTTTAGCACCCAATTTATAAATTTCAAGTCATTTTAAGTTCCAAAAATTAAATTTTCATAAATTCTGTAATAAATTTTGTAATATAACATTTCTTGGAGATGAAGAATAGAGGGGGTTGCAGGTACGCAAACAAATTTTTCGCATAAGGTCTAAAATAGTATTTAAAAAAAACTTATTTCTTATTTTTTCAATCCAGTTCCCCGAGGAGGTGTTGCATCTTGTTTTATAAATATACCCCCTCGTCCGTATAAAAAGGGAAAGGGGTGAAAATTTTGAATGATTTCGAAATATACTAACCTATTATATCTCACTTATAAGATAATATAATAGGCCGTATATTAAATGTTTCATATGCTATGATCATTTTAAATACTAAAAATACAATTTTAATAGTGCCATAAAAATTCTTTCACTAGTAAAATGAAGGGGGGTACAGGTATGAGGCTGATTTTTATGTAGAAGGTGTATAATAGTATAATGAAGAAACCTATTTCTCACTTCTTTAATAAACTTCCCCGCTGAGGGGTTGTAACTTGTTTCATATATAAGCCCCTCACCCACATAAAAAAGGCGGGGAATAATTTTTTTTATATGGAATGGAAAGGTACTAACTTGTTATACCTATTTTAAAAGTTATAATGTTTTACGTCAAATCATACTGGTTTTATGTGCATATCAATTTTCAAAAATTCAATTATAATATTACCATTAAATAAGGGGGCGGGGACCCAGGGCTCTGAATTTTTCTTATGTTCTTTGTATGGTGTCTATTCATGAAACTGTGAAACAGGGTAAAGATCCGACTATATTAAGGTGTGTTTTTTGACATGCATTTTTATGGCTCCATGAAGGGGGTTTGCAGGTATATTATTCGGAAAAGGATACCATAAGCATAAAATTCCATCCTTAGTTTACCTTTCTGTAAATTTTTGATTCAATTGAATGTGTTTTAGTACTATTTCTAAGCGATTCAAAAAGACAATTTTTGTTTTGCGTACGGCGTACGGCGGACACGAAATTTTTTTTTGCTGATTCTGATTCTCTGACATCTAAAACGTAAGAAAAAATTCAAAATCTCGAAAAAAATTTTTTTGAAATTTGCTCTGCACCACAAAGCTTCATATTATATTTAATATGAAGCAAAAGTATTAAGGTGTTTAGTCAGTACTAAAAGTAATTTGAAAGCAAAACGTCGAATGCTTATACAAAAAGGGGGCTTCTTACCCGTTTTAATTGGAACAGTTTTATCAGGCATTATTGGCAAATTAATAGGAGATTACCAGGCAAACAATGAGTAATATGCAGCGTATGATTGTTATACCGCCTGAAGTTTTTACAAAATTCAAAAAGTTAATAGAAAATGAAAAGAGTTTAAATATTTTAAATCATAATATCGAAATTCTTTTAAATAATAAAAAAATAAATTCCACGCAGAAATGGTATATGTTAAGACAGAATTTAATAAAATATGCTAACCAAAAGCGAACAGCTGCAGAGTTACCTACAAAGTATGAAAAAAGAAATAATGTTATACAGGATACAGAAAATGCCTCAACACAAACAAAATATTATTTTACCAAAAATCAGGAAACGCAATACGCACCTGATTTTACAAATAGTAAACAACAAGAATTTTATGAAGATGATAATGTTTTTGGTTTTGACCCTGAAAAAGAACAACAAGAACAAAAACAACGGTCGCAATATAGAGAGCATAATAATGATAGTGATGAGGACGATGTAAATATGGATTTTGATGATGATGACGCTGCTGAGATTGCCTTGGAGAAGACATTACCGGATGAGCGTTTAACTAGAAGATTGTCTTCTAATTCCAATACAAAAATGTATAATCAGATACAGGTGGTATTATCACAGTAGCATTACCTGAAAAGTCGCCTACAAGGCAACGTACAAATTCAGATAGTTAATTTTTTAACCAAAATATTTTGTCACCTATAAATACAAGACAACATGCAAGTGGTTCATTATTAAGGCAGAGTATTTTGTCAAGATATCCTAAAGAGAACAAATATAAAAGGAAACAAACAACAATTCACAAATCACCACCAAAACAATATAAACGATATAATACACCGCCTCACTGGGAAAGTTATAAATAAGTGTTAACAGGTTAAATTTACCAATCACAATTATGAATTCATGAGTTGATTTCTATATTACCTTATTTAGTAATGATTCAACAAATTGTTTCCCCAATAATACTTTATCAACTTTTGAAAATAGAATACCAACACATTTAGATTTAACTAAAGCTGATTGGAAGGTTCGTCTTTCGGAAATTTTTGTTAACGACTACCTACAAACTGATAAATATGAAAAACAAAAATCTGTTACTATTTCATTGGGGGTACATGAAGTTTTAGTAGGTAGAAATAAATTAAATGTTAAAAAACCTCTAGGATATACATTTTACCATGAAGATAATGCGAAATATATGCACGATGATTGGAAACGAAATCTTTTACCTACACTCATTAACAATATAACACCATCTGAGGGGTGCACACGCACCGAAGTATTACATGAGTTTTATAATGAGCTGTTAAGCGCTCTAACCAATGATGAGACCTATAAGGTTGAGTACAAAACTGTTTCAGATCCAGATAGCCTAAAATTTATACGTATATCAAAATCTTTTAATCAAGACAGTTTCTATTTAAAACCAGGTACCTTATATACTGTACCAGAATTTATAAAAGAGATCTTTCAGCAAAAAAAGGATATTATGAAAGACAAAAAAAAATATTGGAATTATTTCAAACTACGTTTAATCGAATTATAGGTGAAAAAAGTGGTATGCTACTAGTATATGGTGATATTATACAGCCAGAAATTTTTGGAAATAATAATATAAGAGCGTTGCGTGCAATAAATATTGGCAGCTGTAGAAGACAAAATAATATAGAATTTACAAATATACAATACGTTCCATTAGAAAAAAAGATTTTTGAAACTATTGCTATTAATATTTCCGATCAGTATGGTAAAAAAATTGATTTTGTTTTTGTCGGAAAGTAGCGACAAAAATTGTATTACATTTTAAGAGATTTTAATTTTTTTTAAAAAGTATATAAATAAAACCATTTCTTGAAGCTTTGTCGTTTTACTTTAACATGCATCGCGAATACAATAAATATTATTCATCACAAGCTGGTGGTAATATAAATGAAATTGGACAATTGTTACAGGCCTATCCAACAATTCAAAGAGGGCGTGGTCTAGGAAATTTATTTGGAAGTTTTTTTCGTTTTCTAAAACCATCATTATTTACTGGCTTAAATTTGATAAAAGACGAGGTTTTGAAAACAGGTGCCAATATTTTGTCTGATATTGCGTCAGGGGCAAATCCTAAAGAAGTATTTGAAGAACAAGCTAAAGCAGGCATTAAAAATTTATGAACTTCAGCAGTAAACCAATTTCATTCGATGTATGGTAGTGGCAGAAAGAGAAAGAGAAGTAGTAAAAAAATAATTCATATAAAAAGAAGTAAACGAAAAACTATAAAAAGACGTGTAAGACCGAAACTTTATTCAATTGGTAGAAAAAGTAGACGAAGAGTAGGAAGGAAAAAAAAACGTCACGCATTCTGGATATTTTTAAATAAAAATGACTATAGTAGAATGCATGAAGTCAGAGCTGGATCTTTTCACGACACCACCAATACAAACTAGTATTTTACGTACCGAAGAAGTAGTGTATAATCCATTAGCTTCATTAGAAGCCTCGCCTTCTACGATAGAATTTGTTTCACTTGGTCATGGAGATACATATAGAGATTTAGCTTCAACATATATCAAATTTAAAGTTCAGATATTAAAACAAGATGGATCAAAATGGAATAATGATTCAACAGGGGCAGCTGCTGATAAAAAGTATATACCGCAACCTAGTGTAGTAAACAATTTGTTACATTCGATAATAAAACAAGTAAATGTAACATTAAATGGAAAAAATGTAACACCATCCGATTCTTTTTATAATTATAAAAGCTATTTAATTTCCCTGGTAAGCTACGGAAAAGATGCTAGCACAACACATCTGGAGGGCTCTGGATGGGAGTTAGATAAACCAAATGTTCGTGATATTAATAATGGCGGTTCCCAACTAAGACAAAAACAATACAATAACTCTTCTACTGTTGAGCTCATGGGCAAACTACATGTTGATTTTTTTAACACACCTACTTTGCTTTTAAATAATGTTGATGTGAGAATTGCATTAACATTGGAAAAACCGGAACTTCATTTATTTTGCTCTGATACGGACGACAGCTATTTAAAAATTCATGAAGCAACACTATACATGAAGGATGTAACAGTTAATCCTAATATTTTATTAGCTCATAACATTTCATTGGATAATGTAATACATTATTATTTTGTATGGTAAATAATGAAAACTTTAATGGAAAACGATCAAAAAATCCATATCATTTTGATCACAATAATTTAACACAATTTCAACTATAAGTAAACGGTGTACAAGTCCCTAATTCTCTAATTGAAACAAATTTTTCTGAGAGATATTGTAATATCATAGCATATTTATCATTATTCAAAGGTACAGGAATAAATCATTCCGATAAAGGTCATCAAATTACAAGAGAATATTTTGGAAAAGGCTACACAGTATTAGCTTTCGATTTATCAGCTGATGGATCGGGTAACGAAACATGTCAAAACCTGTTAAATCAAGGTATTATAAGAATTGAGGCAAAATTAAGTTCCGCACTAACGTCAACATTAACATTTTTGTTTATGGAGAGTTTGATGCGTCATTAGAAATTGACAGAAATAGAAATGTTTACACAAACTTATAAATATTGCTACAAATAATAATAATTCTTATTACACATTCGCATTTGTTACGTGATACTTCATAAAAATGTCATATAATATCAACAGAGTACCGTCATATGCCTTGGTGGACGTTTCATTCGTCCGTGATAAATTTATACGTTTCGGACATAAAATTACCATTGCAGGAATCGAAGAATCAGATAAAATAGTACATTACGAATTCAAATATTTATATCCCACAGCAAAATTAACAACAGAAATTCAAAATTGTGCTACTTATGGAAATATATACAATGAGAATATCACACTTAATTTAAACAAAAATTATACAAATTCGATGTGCTATTGGTTAATGGAAAAGACGAAAAAGAATTTTTAACACAATATGTTAAGTGTAACTCAAAAATTTACGATATTTCTAACCTAACAGAACAGCATGAATACACAACAAATTGCAAAAATTCTTCGGAAGAATAAATACACAAAAACTTGTTTTAGAGGCGTGTTTGCCTTTAATCGAATTCCAAAAGAAATAAAGAAGAAACCATTTTGCATTGTTGTATTCAGATCCAGACACAAAGCCTGGCTTACACTGGTTTGTATTAAATTTTCCAAAAGGAGGATGTGCCGAATATTTTGATTCTTATGGAAATCAAACAATAAAAACAAATATTATAAAAAAAATCAATCAGAATTCTAAGCAAAAATGTTTTATACGAAACTCAAAACGTTTACAATCAGACTATTCAACTGTATGTGGATACTATTGCTGTGTTTTTTTATATTTTCGCTGTTAATTGTTTTGAAAAATTAAATGGTGTGTTAAATTTTGGTAAAAATAGTAGCTCTGTTGATAGTTTAGTGACGCTATAAGTTTTACACTTTTTGAAATACATGTATACATAATCCCTTACATATATTTCATTTTTCTAGTTGAAATATGCATGACTACTTATAAAATCCCTGATATCGTTTACTTTTTTCCATTCATCAGTATTGAGTAAAAACGTTAACTGGTCAATTTCTTGATCATTACATATGTTATGAACAAACAATATCCAAAGGCTGTAGCTGAATTTCATTGGTGATTGACCAATTTTCGATATAATTACTATTGGTTTTAACTTACATGGATGAAAACGAGATGAAATTTTTGCTGTGTGATCTGGATTTAGAAAATAATGATATGCGAGAAGCAAATTATCAGTATCTTTATATATATGTGCTTCCATTCTGCCAATACAATTATAACTAAATAAAAAACTTTTTAAAAAAATATTCAACCAAAGAAATTTTTTATCATTAGAAATCAATTTTATTATATTTTAACATATACATGTACATATTAAAACAATTTTTTATAGCACATCTTTTTAAATTTTGGCCATCCGTTGTAGAGTGGGTAGGACAATATATATAGCATAGTTTTGCAAATCGTGTAATCCAGGAATGTCCAGATTTAAATCTACAATCTTTGTTGTTCTTGGAAAATATTTGACAAGTGTATCTTTTTTTTGTTTGCCTTTTACGAAAATAGTATACTGTTCCAAATTTTTCAAAATACATGGTAAACGGTTGTATTCAATAACACCACTTTCCCATTCCAGGCCGTTTATATTATTTCTGTTGTAGTCATTTTGTTGTAAAATGTCATAAGTCAATTCTTCTTTAGGGTATGGTGATTTAAATAAAAAAAATTCTGCTAATAGTGACCCTTGTTTAAGTGTAGCCATTTCTTTTATAAAATATTGTTTACCATTACCAATTACAAATTGAAAATCAACAAATATTATTTTCTTCTGCATTTTAAAAACACAAATTTGTTCTTTGACAAAATCTATAAAACTAAACTTACTAAGAGTTTTAAGTTAGTTATGAGGTATTGGTATGAGTAAAAAGTCAATTGTAGATGAGCTGCAAAAGCCGGCAAGAAAAAATTTTAAAAGACGTCAAGTTAAACAGAAAGGATTAAATGATACCTGGCAGATCGATTTAGTAGAAATGATTCCATTTACAAAATTCAACAAAGGCTATAAATATCTTCTTACGGTTATTGATATTTTTTCAAAATATGCTTATGCAGAACCAGTTAAATCAAAAAGTGGAATTGATGTAGCGAACGCCATGAACATCATTTTAACTAAAAGCAAACAAATTCCAAAAAATATTCATTCTGATCAAGGAAAAGAATTTTTTAATAGTAATTTCCAAATTTTAATGAAAAAACATAATATAAACCATTATCACACATACACAAAACTTAAGGCTTCTATTTGTGAACGTTTCAATCGAACATTAAAAAATAATATGTGGAAGGAATTTAGTTTACAAGGAAGTTATAAATGGGTTTCAATTTTAGATGATTTAATTTATAAATACAATCATACAATACATCGTACAATAAAAATGAAACCATATCAAGTAACAAATAAAACTGAAAAACATTTACTAACAACAATCTACAATAAGCCTAAGTTATATAATAAAGCTAAATTTAAGGTAAATGATTTTGTACGCATTAGTAAATCCAAAGGATATGAACCAAATTGGTCTACTGAAATTTTTAAAATTTCAAAAGTTAATTTGACAAACCCCATAACATATTCTCTAATTCATTATAAAGAACAACCAATAATGGGCGGATTTTATGAATATGAATTACAAAAAACAAAAAACTCAAACTCTTATCTAGTAGAAAAAATAATACAACGAAAAGGTGACAAGGTTTTTGTTAAATGGCTTGGTTTTAATGATACACACAATTCTGGGATTAATAAAAAAAGATATTTTATAAACCTGTTTTAATTGCATTATTTTATTGTAAATTTTACAATATAAGTAGCAAATCTGTTAACTATTTTTTAGTTTTCAATGACCTTTTAAATATGAATCGGTTTAATATTGTAAGTGAGACATCATCGTTTGTTAAACGTTTTAATTTACGCGGAAATCGCGTAGAATTTGCTATAAAAAAGTGCCTGAAAATGAGGAGCCGATTACTTGGATTAAACAAGGTGTTCAAGAAGTAATTCAACATGTATCAGATAGACTTTTACCAACAGATTTAGTAGGTATAACATTCTGTGATAATAATTTTTATTAGCGTGGTCCTGGCTGGATAAGGAGGCATCAGAAATAAATTTAGACGAAATATGGAATCTTATATCTAAAATTTTTCAAAGTAATTCTATTGGACTAAGTACTGATACGTTCTGTCTGCAGGTAACATCAGTACGATTACCCCAAAGTAAAGGACGAGGTGAAAACTATAATTCTTTTGATGAAGAAAGCGCTAAGCGGAAAGGAATAATTACTATTAAAAATAATTATTATATTTGTTTACCTCGAGCCTTGGTTGTAGCTATAGCTGTAGTAGAAAATGATATAGAATATAAAAATAAACATATACGTAAAGATAGATACTCATAAGGTTCAAACAATTAAAGCCATGAATTTACTTAATGAGGCGAAAATTAATATACCATCAGAAGGGGCTGGTATTTCAGAAATTCAGCAATTTCAACATCATCTTACAAATTATAATATTGTTGTATATGAATACGGATATAAAGGTTGATCTATAATATACGAAGGCAAAAGAGATGGAAAAAATTTACTGTTCCATAAAAATCATTTTAACGTGATATCGTCATTAACATCAGCTTTCTGTTGTCGCTATTTTTGTCAAACATGCCATATACCGTATAATAACAAAAATTCTCATCACTGTAATGGACAATGTCCTTGTTGCCAAAAATTATCAATTTGTGAAAAAGTTTTTCCCGAAATACCATGTACAAATTGTAATAGAAAATCTAGAGGTCAGTCTTGTTATAACAATCATCTGGCTACAGGATCTGGAAAAATTAGTATTTGTGCATACATCAACAACAATCATCTGGCTACAGGATCTGGAAAAATTAGTATTTGTGCATACATCAAAAAGTGTCTTAGTTGTCTGAAAACCACTCGTACCGACAGAATTCACATTTGTGGTGATTTTTTTTGCACAACCTGCCAGAAATATGTATTACAAGAACATTTGTGTTTTATTCAAAAAAACACAAATACACCTGATTTTAAAAATAAATAATTTATTTTTTACGATTTGGAAACTCGACAGGAGAAAATATTTGAAGAAAATACAGTTGTTAAATTACACGAACCAAACTTATGTGTATTTAATAAACGCTGTGATATATGTATTGAAATAAATAATTTAGTATTTTGTCAAAATTGTGGCTTTAGACAAATTATATACAGGGAAAATGTAATAGATCTTTTCTTTAAGAATATTTTAACAATGAGGAAAAAATTTAAAAATACAATTGTAATTGCGCATAATGGAAAATCTTTTGATCATCAGTTTATATTGAACTACATCATTACAAAATCTGACTTCACTCCAAATTTAATTATGCAAGGAACCAAAATTATAATGATGAAAGTTCAGAATATTAAATTTATTGATTCAATAACTTACTTTCCAATGGCTTTGTCTAAATTACCCAAAGCTTTTGATTTACCAGATACATTTAAAAAAGGGTATTTTCCACATTTTTTCAATACCCTAGAACAGCGTTTCTCAAAGTGTGCTCCGCGGAGCCCTGGGGATCCGCGAGCTAACTCTAAATGTATATTTGATTCGAAGCTCATACAATAGCTGAGACATTGATCAAGCCTGCAGTCGATATAGCTAAATGTATATTTGATGAAAAGTTGGCAAAAGAAATCACAGATGTGCCGCTATCCAATGACACGGTAGCTCGTCGAATTAATGATTTAGCTGCCAACGTGAAGTCTCAATTGATATTTCGTCTGAAGTGTTGTAATTTTTCTCTACAAATGGACGAAAGCACAGATGTAGCTGGACTTGCAGTCTTGCTTGTTTTTGTCCGATATCAGCACCTAAATTTGCTTGAAGAGGATCTTCTTTTGTGTGAACCATTGCCAAATAACACAACTGGTGCCGAAATATTTAATATCGTGAATAATTTTTTTAAGACTCATGGTTTAGATTGGAAAAATTGTGTTGATATCAGCACTGATGGTAGGAAAAACTGCGGGCGCTGTCGCTAAGATCAAAAATTTATCACCAAACTGCACCAATAGCCATTGCATGCTTCACCGCCAAGCACTTACAGTAAAAAAAATGCCAATGTTATTGAAAAATGTCCTTGACGAGTCTATAAAGATCATAAATTTCATTAAGTCGCGACCCCTGCAAACACGGCTTTTCAAGATTCTTTGCGAAGATATGGGCAGCATACATAAAGCTTTATTGCTCTATACCGAAGTACGGTGGTTGTCTCGAGGGAAAGTCCTTGTTCGACTATTCGAGCTCCGTTCCGAATTGGGCACTTTTTTCATGGAGAACAGAATGGATTTACAGGAAAAACTGACAGATAAACTGTGGCTGTTTCGACTTGGATACCTCGCCGATATTTTTTCAAAGATAAACAAAGTGAATATGTCACTTCAAGGTAAGCAAGTAACAGTGTTCACAGCCAATGATAAAATTCAAGCTTTTAAAAAAAAATTGGAGTTTTGGATCATTTGCATTCGCTCTCGTGAGCTAGATAGCTTCACAATACTTAAAGAATTCTTCCATGAAATTAATGGCGACATTGCAGAAAGCGACTACTTTGTGTTGTGTGATGAAATTCGTCAACATTTGGAAGACATGCTGAGCTCAGTAAAACAGTATTTTCCAGATGAGCAGAATGAAAACCTTAAAAATTACACATGGATTAGAAACCCGCCCAACTAACATTTCTAGCTCTTAATGTTCCGTGGAAGCGCTTCCAGAGCTGTTTTATAAAGCTAGTAGTTTCAAAATGAGTTCTCGTAGCGCTGCTAGAACAACTAAAGAGCTATTATAACGCACATTTCTTTAGTTTGGCAGCATTATTTTGCACTATATGAGGAACTTTCGCATTTAATTTGCTTTAAAGAAGTTGATTTTTATATTGCTTTGAAGTTTATGTAGAGCATTGTTAAGTTTATCCTACTCTAAAACAGAATCAGTATAGTATTGTATATTATACACATTTATTTTATATGTACTGGTAACTTATTATAAATGATTAGGAAATGACAAGTTGTAAATGTATATAATAATTTAATAGCGATATTAATATATTTAATGCAAAGAAAAATATTTGATTTTCGTGTGATGTATAGGCAAATTATTAATGCGCTTTTATTTTTACGGAAAATGTCTACATGTTACTTCGAAAAAGTACAACGCGCTATTAAAATAATTAAATTTTGTAAAAAAATTAATATAAAGTTAATATTAATATTTTTTTCCTTGTCGACAAAAACATATAAAACCCTGTTTAAGATTTATTTTTAATGAAAAAATGAATTTTCACACTATTTTTCTCTGAAATACCATGCATAAAATCCAAATATTTAATTTTAAAGTTTGCGACCTATACAATTTTTTTTAAATTACCGCCATTTTTTTTAGAAAATATGGCGTCATTATATATATGGTTATGGTACTTCTAGCTTAATTTTAGTCTACATTAAAGCTAGTCTCTAATACTACAAGAAACGCCAATAGCAGTAGCGGTTCAGTACTAAAATCCAAGTAGGCTTAGTGATATTTTGTAAAAGGCAAATATTAATTCCTTATATATCATACCTAGCATCGCGGTGACTGCCAAAATTCAAGAAATCCCATTTGTAACATTTGAAAATTTATTTCTGAAATTTATTTTTTAGTGAAATTTTTCAATATGTTGTCCAGCCTATTAAAGTATATGCCTTTTCCACAACATTCTGTATTTTTATATTAAAGTTAATGTTAAACAATACTGCACTGAAAAAGAATTAAAAATTGTGCCATACATTGTAAAATAAAATTTTCACCCGCCACTGGTCAGTATAAAATTAATCGAAAGACCATGCGACACATAATTTTTTCTAGTTCTAAAACAGTGTAAAATAAGACCATTAGCTTTATATACCCTAAAAAACGCTATTATGCAGCAAAATGTATACTTTTATTAAATTGCTCTATTAGAGTCGTAATCAATTCCCTTATAGGGCATTTATATAGAGTCAAAAGCTCTACAAAGTAATAGAGCTACAAGGGTTTCAAAACTTCATTTTAAAGCAGTTGTTTTTTATTTAAAGCAAGTAGTTACCAAAGTAACTCTAATAAAGCTAGAGCTACAAATCTGATCGATATAGAACTTATATAGAGCTTATTTTTCCAAATTCTGAACTACAAGCTTTAACGATGTTACTTGGGCCATTCATAGTTCAGAAAAAGCCAGAAGAATTTACAGTAAAGGAGTACGAAGTCTTCATTGACATGATTTCAGATTCATCATTACTACCCATATTTGAAAAAGTATCTTTGCCAGAATTTTGGTGCACTTTAAAAGAAGAATATGCAGATTTATCAATGAAAGCTGTTAAAATACTTCTTCCTTTCGCTACCTCTTATCTGTGCGAGTCTGGATTTTCTTCATATGCTGCAACAAAAACAAAATACCGCAACAGACTTGATGCAGAAGCTGACATGAGAATTCAACTCTCAGCTATAAAGCCAGACATAAAAGAATTATGTAAAAATAGGAAACAGGTCCACTCATCTCACTAGAAATGATAGTTTTCTATAATTTATTATGTTTTTTATAATTTAAATTTTTGTTAATAAATTAATTTCTTGAAGTACAAATAATTTCATTAATTCTTTTCATTTATGAATTTGTAAATATATATTATGAAAAAATAAACTTCACTTTGGAGTTAGGCATCATCGATTGGGATATACATACAATTAGTCATTAGTGAACCACTGGGGTTCCGTAAAAAAATTTATGACTTTGGAGGGCTCCGCAGCTCAAAAAGTTTGAGAACCGCTGCCCTAGAAAATAAAAATTATATTTGTAGTCTGCCTACAATAGAATATTATGGATGTGACCATATGAATACAAATGAACGTGAAAAATTTTTGAAATGGCATAATAATAAAAATAGAGTATTCAATATTCAGAATGAAATAGAAGAATACTGTAAAAGTGATGTAAATATTTTAACAGAAGCATGTTTAAAATTTAGAAAACTAATGCTAACGGAATGTAATGTATGTCCTTTTACTGAGGCGACAACAATAGTATCAGCGTGTAATTTAGTTTTTAGAAGAAATTTTTTACAACCAAACACAATTGCAATTATACCTGCGGATGGATATAGAAATCGTGATAGACAGTCAAAAGTAGCTACGCTACTGGTTATTGGAAGAAGAAAAAAATAGAAAAATCACAATAGAGTTTGCAGCAAAACAAAAAGAAGCAATTATACAGGGTGTAAAAGTTGATCGATATTGTAGGCTGACTAACCAAATTTTTGAATTTCATGGTTGTTATTTTCATGGGCACCCAGCATGTGTTAAACACAACCGAAATAAGCCAATAAACGTTAAATCTACTGAAACGTATGAGCTTAGATATGAAAATGCACTGGCAAAAACCAACAGACTTCAGTCTTTTGGCTATGAGGTAATAGAAATGTGGGAATGCGAATTCTACAGAAAACTTCGTCAAAATAAAAAGCTGGCTGAATATCTTAAAAATCATCCTGTTTTATATAATGTACCACTAGATCCTCGTGACCCATTTTTTGGTGGAAGAACAGGTAATACACGAATGTTTTACAAATGTAAACTTGGAGAAAAAATTAAATAAATTGATGTGTGTTCGTTATATCCGTGGGTTTGTTGTGGAATAAAAACACCGTATTTGTAATAAACGATAACTAATTGTTTGTACCATAAAATATTTGCTTTTCGCATTACGTAACAAGAACAATATTTATTCAAATATAAAATATTGTTCTAGTTAAATTTGTATTACTAAATTGTGTCAATAATTTAATAATGCTTAGTGCGCAATTTTGTCGACTATGCAATGTTGGGTATGAAAACAAACAATTAATAATAATTAATATTGAGTGCAATTACTCAATCATAAATTAATTATGTTATTAATAAAACAAAGTTCGTTTACATTTTTATGTAAACAAAGGCCGGTAAATTAATATTTGCCTATAAATACGTTGGTTTTTTTTTGGTAATTCAGAGAGTCGAAATTTATTCAGCTTTGGTTTAACAGCTTTCAGAATTAAAGGTTCTGTATGAAGCTAAAATATTAACCATAAGCTTGTAATAAATAAAGTTTACTTCGAACAAATAATAATAAAACTTTCAAGTGTTTCATTACATAGGCTACTCGCTAAAAAAGAAATCCTTGAAGAGATCCACTGAGCAACCTCGGCTGTTTAGCTAAGTTGTTGTAGTATTCGGCCTGACGGCTATTACTCTCAGTGAACTCCGTACAGTCTGACAGATATATAGACAAACGACATATTCGAGTTAATTATATTTGGACTCTATTGAAGATTACGCTCCCATGATATTTTAATATATATAATAATATATTATAAATTGGCACAAGTTAAAGGAACTGGCCAAACAATAAATATTATATATAAATATCACACAACAGGTTTGTAAATATGGGAAATTTCAATTTTTTGGTCACCTTAAATTATATATAGGTAATCAAGACTGTCAATAGGTCGATATAAGATTAAAAAATGGATCAATAAAGTGTAAAATACTTCCTCCATAGTAGAGGAGCTGTGCGGGTTCCCCCGGTCATTTTTGGACAACCCTGAATTTTCTATATGCGACAGACAAACCCCAAAATTGCCGAACGTGCTAATAAAATGTGCTAAATGGGCGTGTTGGTGTGTGTGAATTTTGAGAGAATTTGTGTGTTGCTGTGTGTGAATTTTGAGAGGATTTGTGTGTTGGTGTGTGTTTTTTGAGAGGATTTGTGTGTTGGTGTGTGTATTTTGAGAGGATTTGTGTGTTGGTGTGTGTATTTTGAGAGTATTTGTATGTATTAGTATGAATTTGTGAGAGATAAGGTTTGTGAAATGTGCTAATGGAATGTGCTAAATGTTAGTGATTGGTTGTTGGAGTATAATGTTTGCGAAATGTGCTAATGGAATGTGCTAAATGTGTGTGATTGGCTGTTGGGGGTTTTTGCAAGTATTTGAGTGTGTGAGTGGGTTAATTGAGTGAGGAGAAAAGTTGTGGTTGAGTGTGTGAGGAGAAAAGTTGTAGTTGAGTGTGCGTGAGTAGATTAATTTTATTTTTGGTTCGTTTACTGGAGAGTTGTAGTTGAGTGTGCGTGAGTAGGTTAATTTTATTTTTGGTTTGTTTACTGTGATGGTGGTGAAAAAAGCTACTTTATGGTTGGGACATTTGGTTGGTTTACTGTGATGGTGAAGATATGGTTTATTGTTGCGGCACTAAATAACATAAGGAATTCCTTTGCTTGATAATTTCTTACAAAAGTTTATTATCATGACTAAAAAAAAAAAAGTGCTAAAATTCTCAAGATGTACATAGGTCAACAAACTTTCATAAAATAATAAATCAAAATAAGAACTCATATTTTTTTTGGAGTTTGTTATCAGGAGCAAAATTTCTTATGGTTTGAAAATAAAAATTGTATAAAATGTTGAAATAAATCTTAGAATGTACATAGGTTAACATAGGTCAACATGAGTGGAAAAAAATAATGAAATGATTATCTCTGTATCTTTTTTGGAGTTTGTTAACAGGAGCAAAATTTACAAAAATACCATTTTAATTTAATTAGAAAAATTATATTTATTATATACTACATATTTTATATTTTGATTTAATTTCAGCATGTTCCGCTATTATTACATCTAAATTAGATGCATCATACCGGTTATTGGTCTTTCTGCAATCGAAAACATGTAGTGATCTAGATCCATCCTTTTTTGGAATTTATTCCACCATTGCATTGCAAAATTGTCACTGTTGTAAAATTGTGCCAGTGCCAAATGTAATATTTTTTTTGTATATTAATTTTTCTTGGTTTATTTATTTTTTATTCACGTTTTACAAAAAGAAAAAATCGGTTTTGGAAGATAAGAAAAATATTGATAACAATTCAAAATTTATTCAATATTATATTCTAAAAGTTCCCAGTAATTATAGACTTTTGTGTACCGCGGGTATCAAAAATGTGCTACTTGTATCATAGAATATAAAATACTTAGTTTTAAGTCAAGGTTATTAATTGGAATTTATAAATTTTGTAGTGTGGATAAAATTCGCTGTACATATGATAGCAATTTTAGGAATCGATCACTTTCCATCTCCTGTTTTGAATATCATGAGTTTGAGACAGAACGGATTTTGAGCAATGGTGAAGTTGAAACTATTATGAAACATGATCCAGATTACAAGTCCGATTTGAAAATCATAAATTATAAGCAGATGAAGCAGACATATAAAATGAATATTACATAAAATATTTTCTTATGATTAATAGGAGTTTTCAAATAAATAAGAATATACAATGCTTTGTAATAATTTTTTTATTTTTTAAATATATATATAAATTATAATACATCTGTTTTATTTATCCACGAATTGTGTTGTGATGGAAATCTAAGCCGTTTAACAAACACCATATTACCTTTTGTTTTTATTATTTTCTCAACTAGATAAAGATTTGGATATTTGACTTTATTTAGTTCGATTCCATAAAATGCTCCTTTTATAGGATGACCCAGATAGTCTTCTAAAAGGTATGTTGTAGGATTTGTTATCTGAACTTTTATTATTTTGAAAATCTCAGTTGTCCACTTAGGTGTGTATCCTTTTTCAAAAACATGTTTATGTTTGCTAATACGTACAAAATCTCCAACCATTAGTTTCTCCATATTATATATTTTAATATTGGAATATGTTGTTGAAAGCAATTTTTTTTCCTTATCAATATTGACGTCACAGGGTCGCATTTTAATAGTACTATGTTTACTGTGGTTATATTCATAAACAAATTTTTTTATTATAGCAACCCACCGATAAGAACCGCTCATGCTTTCCACATTTTCCCCTTTAGAGTTCTATTGAATCGTTCAACTATTGATGCTTTTAATATACTATATGTTGAATAGTGATTAATGTTATATTTTGTGATGAGCGTTTGAAAACTCTTATTGTAGAATTCGGTTCCATCATCAGTTTGCAGATTCTTAGGAATGCGACCTTAGTCAATACCGATTGAAACGCTTCGCTTACACTCAATCCAGTTTTATTCTTAATAGGTATTGCCCAACCGAATTTAGAAAATGTATCAATTATTGTTAACATGTACCGATAACCTTTATTCTGAGTAGCATAAGCCCCTATTTCAACCAAATCTGCTTGCCATAAATCATCTATACTCTTTTGAATGACACGACGACGCTTAAAGTTCTTACGAGCCGGTTTATGTAGTTCATCAACAACAACTTGTCTATTACTCATTATAACATATTATGCATCATATTATACTCTTTTAATTATGATGTCTTATTTTTCTACACCATCTAATTTTATTTTTATATATTCCTCAATACTTTTCTTATATATAGCAACCATTTCTTCTACTTCAACATAAGATTGATCCATATTTTCTTTAAAATCATAATATTCAGCTTTAAGTCCAGCTATTTGTTTATCTATATACGGTAATAGCTTTTAAGAATGAAGGTGTTTCATATAATGAATTTGTATTGGTGTGTGATTTTTCGACTGGTGTGGAAGTTTTTTGCTTTTTGAATACCCTTATCTCTTTTTTTAATTGTAAATGCTTTGGTTCTTGCTTAATTTGAATTTTTTGTGGTTTTACAACCTCAACAAAATCTTTCAAAGGTTTACTGATAGATTTAAAAGTATTTTCTAAGGCTGCATCCGCAATAAATCTTCCGCTCTTTAAAATTTTATATTTTTCACGTATGGCTTTCCTAGTTCTTATAATATCCTTAATTAATTTTCGATCCATATTATTTTTTATTTCCTATGTTGGGTTAGAGATCTGATATCAACAGATATTGCAACAGATGTGTTTTGATTTAAATAGGTAACAGGTAACAGATAACAGCTAACAGCTAACAGCTAACAGGTAACAGCTAACAGGTAACAGCTAACAGCTAACAGCTAACAAGTTGTTTTCATTAATCAAATGTAGTTATTGTTTTTAATGATGACCAATCTAATGCTGGTATGTTATTCTAGAATTGACATACCGACATAGATTGGTTTTGTTGAGGTCTTATCATCAACATGGAATTCCTCACTACATAATTGATTAACATAAAAGCAAATACATTAGTTTTATAGAAAAAACAAAACAGTGATAACTATATATAACTTTTAAAAATAATATTAGCGTAATGTTGAGCTCTTATCATCAACATGGGAATTCCTCACTTCATCACAAACAAAACAATAATTTTGTTAATGAAATCCTTATCATCAAACAAAACAATAATTTTTCTTATCAAACAATAATAATAATGACCATGAAATCTATTACTAGGTCATAATAAATTAGACATAATGTTAACGTCTTATCTTCACCATATTATTATATGTTTGCAAAAAAAAATGTACAATAAAAAAATTTATATTATTTATGTAAATAAATTTTGTTTTAGAAAAAAATAAATATATTATTAGTTTTATTTTGTTTTTGGTATATATGAGGTGGTAATAAAAAAAATGTTTTACTAATTTAAACTAAAAACAGTTATGTAGCAATTAAAAAACAATATATATATGTATATAAGTTTTTTGATAAATAAAACAAAAAATTTGGTATTTTAAAATATTTCTTTTTATTTATTTATTAATTCCAATATAATCACATCTTTACTTTAGTTCTTATAAATCAAACTCTTTTATTTCATAGTATGTGTTTTACTTAATTTAAAAACATTATTATTCAATAGATTAAATTATTTCAAAAGTGTATGTTTTACTTAAATACTATCTGTATATTACAAAAAAAATTTTTTATTTATTTTGCTTCATATTAAATTTAATATGAAGCTTTGTGGTGCAGAGCAAATTTCGAAAAATTTTTTTTCGAGATTTTGAATTTTTTCTTACGTTTTAGATGTCAGAGAATCAGAATCAGCAAAAAAAAATTTCGTGTCCGCCGTACGCCATACGTCGTACGCCGTACGCAAAGCATAAATTGTCTTTTTGAATCGCTTAGAAATAGTACTAAAACACATTCAATTGAATCAAAAATTTACAGAAAGGTAAACTAAGGATGGAATTTTATGCTTATGGTATCCTTTTCCGAAAACCCCCTTCATGGAGCGATAAAAATGCACAATTTTGTGCATGTCAAAAAACACACCTTAATATAGTCGGATCTTTACCCTGTTTCACAGTTTCATGAATAGACACCATACAAAGAACATAAGAAAAATTCAGAGCCCTGGGTCCCCGCCCCCTTATTTAATGGTAATATTATAATTGAATTTTTCAAAATTTATATGCACATAAAACCAGTACGATTTCACGTAAAACATTATAACTTTTAAAATAGGTATAACAAGTTAGTACCTTTCCATTCCATATAAAAAAAAATATTCCCCGCCTTTTTTATGTGGGTGAGAGGCTTATATATGAAACAAGTTACAACCCCTCAGCGGGGAAGTTTATTAAAGAAGTGAGAAATAGGTTTCTTCATTATAGTATTATACACCTTCTACATAAAAATCAGCCTCATACCTGTACCCCCCTTCATTTTACTAGTGAAAGAATTTTTATTGGACTATTAAAATTGTATTTTTAGTATTTAAAATGATCATAGCATATGAAACATTTAATATACGGCCTATTATCTTATAAGTTAGATATAATAGGTTAGTATCTTTCGAAATCATTCAAAATTTTCACCCCTTTCCCTTTTTATACGGGCGAGGGGGTATATTTATAAAACAAGATGCAACACCTCCTCGGGGAACTGGATTGAAAAAATAAGAAATAAGTTTTTTTTTAATACTATTTTAGACCTTATGCGAAAAATTTGTTTCCGTACCTGCAACACACTCTATTCTTCATCGCTTAGAAATGCAACATTTCAAAATTTATTATATAGTTTATGAAAATTTAATTTTTGGAACTTAAAATGACTATAAAATAAGCCACAGTTGAGATATAAACTTGAAATTTATAAATTGGGTGCAATACGTTCGTGGTAATCCAAATCACTCCAAATTTTAACCTGCTGCTCTTTTTTGGTGGAGGAGGGGGTATATTTAGAAAACAAGCCCCATGCCTTCCGCGGGAGGCTAATTTCAAAAAATGAAAAAATACTTTTTTAACAATGAAATTTTACACCTTGTATAAAAAAATCAGTCCCACCCCGTCAACCCTCTTTATGTCAGTTGTATTTGAATTTCGATATTTTCAAAGTAAAATTTTTGAAATTCAAAATGGCTATAAAATGGTCCAGAGTTTATGTACGACTTTCTTACTTCTATGCCAGATACCATAATTTCAAACCTTGCGAAATCAATTAAAATTATAAACCACCATTTTATTAAAGTAGAGGAGGGGGTGTATTAATGAAATAAGAAATATACCCTATGCGGGAGACTATATCAAAAAAATTAAAAATTGGTTTCTTCATAATACTATTCTACACCTTGTACATAAAAACGAGACCTGTACCTTCAACCCTCTTCATTTTGCAGGGGTAAAAATTTCGACATTTTAAAAATTAATATTATATTGGATATACAATTTCGAGTATTTATTTATTGAAACTTAGTAATAATTTCAAATTGTACAACATTAGTAGTTTTGAAAAAATTATTACTTTTAATTTTATATATATTACGTGGTTCATGAAATTCAAATTTTTTGCTAATAGATTAGATATTAGCTTTGAAATATAGTTATAGCGGACCCTTCTTTAAAAGATTTCCCCACCTACCTACGAAAAAAAAAGCTGTCAAGTTGGAAGAGTGCTTCATATACCCTTTTGATCCACCTAGGATTTAGTGAAAGCGAAGATTTAAATAAAAATTATGATTTTTACAAAACTCCCAAAGTTGTACAATTTAAAATTACAATCAAGTTTTTATAAATAAGTACTCGAATTTGCAATACCATATTTATACTAAATACTCGAAATGTAATATATATATGTGTTTATTCTATAAATTTCGAACTTTTTGCCCCTGTAAAATGAAGAGGGTTGAAGGTACGTGTCTCAATTTTGTATAGAAGGTGTAGGTGTGTATTTTTGAGAAAACAATTTCTCATTTTTTCAATCCAGTCCCCCGCCGAGGTATAGCAGCCTGTTTAATAGATATACCCCCTCACCCATATGAAAAGGGAAAATATTCAATTTTCATAAACTATGTAATATTTCTAAGTGATGTAGCTTAGAGGGGGTTGCAGGTAGGGAAATAAATTTTTGGCACAAGTTGTAAGATTTTTAAGAAAATAATTTCTCATTTTTTCAATCCAGTCCCCCGCTGAGGTGCTGCAACCTCTTTCATAAAATTACCCCCTCACCCATAATAAAATTGAAAGGGGTAATATTTTTGGCGGACACGGATGTTTTTTTGCTGATTCTGAATCCCTGACATCTAAAACGTCCAGAAAAATCAAAATCTCGAAAAAAAAATTTTCGAAATTTAGACCGTACCACAAAGCTTCATATATTTACAATATGTGATGCAATATATATATATATATATATATATATATATATATATATATTGTCTTATATCATAAATTCAACCATTCGATATAAGAATTTGATCATTTTTACCATTCGTATAAATTTTATATAAATAACATCATAAGTTTTGTATAAGAACATAAAATATATTTACTTTTAAATTGTGAAAAACACGTAGTTTTATAAAATATTATAACTTTTAGTTAATTCTTTGTTTTTATTAAAGCCTAGGTTGATCTAAAAGGGGATATGAAGCACTCTTCCAACTTGGCAGCTTTTTTTAATTCTATATAATCACATCTTTACTTTAATTCTTATCAATCAAACTCTTTTATTTCATAGTATATGTTTTACTTAAACTAAAGTATTTTATAGTATGTATATGTTTTACTTAAATAAAAATTAGTATATTATAAATAAATTATAATAATAATAAAACCAATTTATTGTATATATATTATCTACATTAATGTGTTAGTTCTAAAGCTATAATGCCCCCAAGGTAAAGTATTATGTGAGTTTACAATTAATGCTCTCTTATCATCATATGGATTCAATGCGATTTTGGTTTGTTTTATAGTGTATACATTATGAGATTTTGATCGAATTAGATTTTGTGTGATCATTTTATTTTGTTTAATATTTAAGCACTCTAAATAATCATCAACAGTTATTTCATTAGCAACTATATGTCTTTTTACGCCCTTAGATTTTTTTATTTTATCCACACCATCAACTCTAATTGCATACATTTTTGATCTAAGACCTACAAATTCGGTAATAATTTTACCACACAGTTCATCTTTCATTAAGCCCAAAACTTTTTTATTAACTAAAGGGATTCCCCATATATTCGATGGAGAATAGTCGCTGGTGTCAAAATATTTGTGACAATCTACTCTTAATATACTATAAATGTCGTCACATGATATCTCATAAATTAAACTATCTGTGTCAGTATACAATGCAGTACATTTTTCTTTGAATATTGGTTTCATGTATTCATAATGAAATTCATAAAAATAATATTAGCGTATTGTTGAGCTCTTATCATCAACATGGTAATTCCTCACTACATCACAAACAAAACAATAATTTTGTTAATGAAATCCTTATCATCAAACAAACCAATAATTTTTCTTATCAATCAATAATAATAATGACCATGAAATCTATTACTAGGTCATAATAAATTAGACGTAATGTTAACGTCTTATCTTCACCATATTATTATATGTTTGCAAAAAAAAATATACAATAAAAAAATTTATATTATTTATGTAAATAAATTTTGTTTTAGAAAAAATAAATATATTATTAGTTTTATTTTGTTTTTGGTATATATGACGTGGTAATTATAAAAATATTTTAGTAATTTAAACTAAAAAAAGTTATGTAGCAATTAAAAAACAATATATATATATATAAGTTTTTTGATAAATAAAACAAAAAATTTGGTATTTTAAAATATTTCTTTTTATTTATTTATTAATTCCAATATAATGACA